>OX393552.1:8701858-8786158 GCA_947650365.1 Chamaelirium japonicum
GGGGGTACAAAGAACGGTCGTGATCTGTCTTTGTGAGGGGGATAGAAAAGAGTGGATGAGATAAATTAATGTTAGGGTGATTGAGATTCATCTAGGGAGATGGGAATGGCCAAGATTGAATGGAGTCGAAATGGAGGGGTGTAATTAAGTACAGAAAGAAATAAATACGAGAAGGACCATAATGTAAAGAAACCAAAATTGTGTAATAGATTAGAGGGCTAAAATGTAAAAAAATAGGGACAAATTTGACATTACCTGGATTGTTCACACGTTTTCCTTGCAAAGAATTGATTCTCTCATGCTGCCACGTAAATGGTCCCCACTCTCCTATATTTACTCCATCAGCTTTCACCCATCATACAACCGTCCGTTTCACCCCTCATTCGGTGCTCTCTCTCTATCAGCCGTCCATTGCATTAGCACTCAAGATTTCCCTCTCTTCCCAAATAGGAAACGATCGATTTACCATTATTAGGTGCTCTCTCTCTCTCTCTCTCTCTCTCTCTCTCTCTCTCTCTCTCGATCTTCAGGCTGATTTGGAAAGAGGCTTTCTCTCAATCTCGATCTCGATCGATCCTTCTCTCACGATCCTCCCCTCCCCTTTCCTCCCCTCGCGATCCTCCCGTCTCCACTCCCTCACGATCCTCTCCTCCGCTTCCTCGCGATCCCGCCCCGAACCGATCTCCGCGATTCTTCAAAACGATTATCGCCGGCCGATGAATGAGGCATCGCCGACCGATGAATGACACTCAGCCCCGCCGTGAGGCAGCCCCGATTATTGCCGGCGGGATCGGGGTCATCGCCGACAGGGTCGGGATCGGGGTCATCGCCTGCGGAGAGGCAGAGGAGCACATTGCTGGTTGTCGCCGGCGGGGTTGGACTCTCTCTCTCTCTCTCTTTTGACATCAGTTTTTTTTGTGTGCAGGGTTTTCCATCGCCGGCGGGGTCGGGGTCGGGGTCGGGGTCGTCGCCTGCTGGGAGGCAGAGAAGCACATCGCCAGTTGTCGCCGGAGGGGTTGGAGTTTCTCTCTTTGTTTTTTGACATCAGTTTTTTTTTTCGTGAAGGGTTCTTCCATCGCCGGCAGGATCGGGGTGATCGCCGGCGGGGTCCGAGTCGTCGCCTGCGGGGAGGCAGAGGAGCACATCGCCGGAGACTCGATCGTCGTCGGTGTCGTTGCCGGCGGGGTTGGTCTCTCTCTCTCTCTCTCTTGACATCAGTTTTTTTTTTGTTTTGTTTGCAGGGTTCGTCCATTGGCCGACGGGATCGGGGTCATCGCCTGCGGGGTCGGGGTTGTCGCCTACGGGGCCGGGGATCGTTGCCTGCGCGTGAGGGAGCAAACGCAGGGCGCCTACATCATTGCCGTAGAGGACGAGGAGGACGGTGATCTCCCTACAGGTGGCGTCGATCCGGAACTCGGTGAGGGCAGCGTGTCGGGAGATGAGATCCAATTACATGTTGTCGCCGGCAGGGTCGGAGTCATCTCCAATGAAGTGCAGGCACGGGGGTCTTCTTCTTCCCCATTTCTCTTCTTCTTTTATAACAAAACAAAAAAAAAACATTATTTAAGCCGACGGACGCTGGAACAGGAAAAGAATGAGGGTTTCATCTCTCCTCTATCTGACCAAGCCCGTTTTTTTTGTTCCATTGTATTCTATCTTTTGCTTAATGTATCCTGCTTACTTGGTTTTGACTCCCACTGTTTAATGAAGTCGGCATGAATTTATTAAAAAAAATTAAAATCAGAATAAAAAATCAAAATTTATTGGAATTTTTATATTGATGTAGTAAAAATCTTAGAGCCACTATGATCAGCATACAAAGCCTTCACTGGAAACTTTTTATTTTTATTTTTAAAAATCTTTTTAATAAAATCGGCATGTTGTCGCCGGCAGGGTCGGAGTCATCTCCGATGAAGTGCAGGCACCGGGGTCTTCTTCTTCCCCATTTCTCTTCTTCTTTTATAACAAAAAAAAAAAAAATAGAATTTCGGCCGACGGACGCCGGAACAGGGAAAGAATGAGGGTCTCATCTCTCCTCTCTCCGGCCAAGGCCCCTTTCTTTTTTGTTCCACTGTGCTCCATTATCATGGAGTGCATTTCTTTTTGTTCCATTGTACTCTATCTTTTGCATAATGTAGCCTGCATACTTGATTTTGACTCCCACTGTTTAATAAAGTCGGCATGAATTTATTAAAAAAAAATTAAAATCAGAATAAAAAATCAAAATTTATTGGATTTTTTATAATGATGTAGTAGAAACCTTAGAGCCACTAAGGTTGATTTCTAAATTGGAATTATGGTGGAAATCTGTATGAGGTCGTAGTATTAAATAATAGTGTATGGATTGCAATTTTAGTATGTTCATTATTGATAGCAAAGAAATACAACAATGGATTGCAATTTTATTATGTTCACCCGGATAAGCCGCTCCCTTACCCTATTTGAGAAGAACAATGTTATCCATACGAGCATGCCCCCACCGAATGTGGGCACCCCAACCAAATATAGGCGCCCACACTGAATGTGGGCCAACGACGCTCACATTAGCCCATTACGATCATTTTCGGTGGGGCGGTTTCTAAATAATATAGTCGCCCTGCTGAAAATGGTCGTCACGACCGATGTGGGTACTCCCTTCGAATTTGGATGTCCTCGACGAATGTGGGCGCCTCCGTCGAATGTGGACTCCTTCACAGAATGTGTGCACCCTCACCAAGTCAAATGTGCGTGTCGACATAATCATCTTCACGTTTCTTTTTTGTTGCCGTACTTGAAATATTGTCACCTTCATCAAAATATTATTATCGCTTTTGAATTATTATTGTCACCCTTAAAATATTCACCTCTCTCAAAATTTTGTCACGCCCCCAAAATTTAGTCACCGCCCTTGAAATCTTTTGCGTGCCGATAGGCACGGGCATTACTAGTATATATATATGGGGAGGGATACTCTTACTCATGACCTCTTATTCATATAGTTACCTATGATCCGGGCCGTCCATTATATTCCGACGTACGGTTCGGATTAGATGAGGAGTTAAAGCAATGGTGTCCGTATTAAATGCCCATATTAAAATCCTGTATTAAAAGCCCGCATCTAATGCGGACATCATTGCTTTAACTCCCCATCTAATCCGAACCGTACGTCGGGATCTAATGGACGGACCGGATCATAGGTAATTATATGAGTAAGAGGCTATGAGTAAGAGTATCCCTCCCCTATATATATATATATATATATATATATATATATATATATATGTATTAAAAAAATAAAAACATAGAAACTGTTGTTTTATGTTATAATGAATTTAGATCTCAATATGTTCATTGCTTCTTTTAACGAAAATTAGTTTAGTTCAATTTTTTTTTGTAGGAAATTTAGTTCAAATTATAATCAACTAGCTTGTACTTGTCATGAATAAATATAATTGGGACGAGACAGGTTTGGGTTTTTACTAGTGTGAGTGGGATTGGTTTGTGATTGATCATTCAAACCTGACATGGGTTTGGGATAGGTTTGGGATATGATATTTCTTAGTGGGATGGAGTCGTGATGGGCCAATACGTCCCAAACCCGATCCATTGCCATCCCTACACATATTCCTCAAAATACTGCTCTTGGCTTTTACATTACTTTTATGACCATCATAATTGTTTTTTTGTGAATGACCATAATTTGATCGGACAAAAATGTCCTCAAAATCTATGTTACTCCCTGCAAGGACTGAAAGACTCATTCCTCTTTAT
Organism: Chamaelirium japonicum; assembly: GCA_947650365.1. Taxonomy (NCBI): domain Eukaryota; kingdom Viridiplantae; phylum Streptophyta; class Magnoliopsida; order Liliales; family Melanthiaceae; genus Chamaelirium; species Chamaelirium japonicum. Next base: position 8,705,609 of record OX393552.1, read on the forward strand.
TTCTCATTTCCCGCTATAGCCAATAGCTCCACGATGTCGAAAACAGTGAACCATCCTAGGTCGCCGGTCCCCCTCTCTCTGGAGGTTGATCCTCATTGGCTGTAGGTCCTAGCCGGGGATCCCTTGCTACAGCTTCAACATTCCCTTTTTTTTTTCTCATTTACCAGCATAGCCAACAGCTCCTCGACATCCGAGACGGGGAACCATCTCTCATTGCTGGTCGTCCCTTCTCTGGAGGTTGATCCTCTTTGGTTGTAAATCCTTGTAGTGGATCGCTCGTTGCAGCATTAGCATTCCTTCCTTACCAGAAGTACACAAAGGTAGACAATAAACCTTAGTTTAACAAATGAAACCATGTTTATCCTATTGTAGTTCTGCAATTTTTGTGGTTTAAAGAAATTCATTTGTCCAATTGAAATGAACTCATCAAACCCTCTTCAAATTTATGATTTTTTATGGTTCGCTTAATTTATTGTCCAATTGGTCATTCTATATGCTCAACTAGTAAGAAACCCGGGCAATATTCGGATGTACTTGATGCACACCGCTTACAATCGTCAGAATCGTCAGAAGAAGTGTGCAATCTAAAGTTATTGCGATTCACTCATCCGAGTTGATTCATTTGTTTAAAAAAGAAAGAGATAATACTAATGATTTTTCTAATGAATACCAAATGATCAATAAATACCATTGCATGAGTATATATTATATTTATAGTATGTTTTTAATAGAATTTATAAGAGAGAGTCGCGTTCACACACGGGAGAAGGATTATGGCTCATTAAAAATGGTTCACATGTTACAACACGAGAGAGAGAGAGAGAGAGAGAGAGAGAGAGAGAGAGAGAGAGAGAGAGAGAGAGAGAGAGAGAGAGAGAGAGAGAGAGAGAGAGAGAGAGAGAGAGAGAGAGAGAGGGGGGGGGGGGTGCGCTCCATTTTAGTATTTTAATATTAGATTTGCTGAAATGTATCGTATTGGTATATTAAATCATATGTTGATTATTGTGCAAATGGATTCTATAGTTGTTTTCAAACCATAAGTTTGATTCATCACTAAATTTTTTTAAGTTCATTCATTTATATCTTTGTTTGATATGTTCATTTAATTTCATGCAGGTTAAACACATGGAATCAGTAGTATCCATATGATGTGTCTATGATGGAGAAGTGGTTTATGTGAAGGACAAGTATGAGTACAAAGGGGGAATTAGCAAAAAATTTCTAGCTTTTTTCCATATCTAGCGGTTATGACCAACTAATTTAGAAGATCTATCAGTTAATCAATTAAAACCCAAAAGAGTATGACATTAATATCATGGTTATATATCCAACTACGATATTGTGTCCTATAGAGATCGTAGACAGTGAGCCTTTAGCCATATTCATTGTCCAAAACATTCAAAATATTAATACTAATATTCACTTACTAGTAAGTATAATACCTAAAGTTAAAGGGTATGTGTCTCTTAATATTCCATCGCTGCCCATTTTGAATAAGACGTTAGACCCAAAGAGAATAGTTCCCCTTAATGTTACTAGAGAAAAAGAATTGGTGATTTTCTTTATTGCTAGCATTGGAGATTCAACATCATTAGTCTTTGAAAAAAAAGTTAAAGGCTCTGGGTCTCTTCATATGCCACTGCTGCCTACTTTGAAAAGGAAGTTAGACTCAAAGAAATAACTTGTGAAAATTGATTGGTGACTCCTCTTATTGTTAACATTGAAGATCCGACATGGTCAGCCTTGAGGACATGTCCTATTCACCAGTGCACTCAAGATGATTAGTTAAAGAGCAATACTAAGGAACCCACACACATGCCATTTGAGGACATTTCCACAATTCATCGCACCTCTCGTTCTTTTGCTTAAGAAGATAACCCCACGGGTTCTCCTCATTTTTCGAACACTTGTGTCACCACTAAGGAGCAACCGAAAACATGTCGATCGGAAGTGACTCACACGGTGTACATATCAATATGCCTGGAATGTTATCGGAACACATTCGACATTTCTTTATTTGTTAAATTGGGGGTTGCTAGTAATTTGTGGGGTGCAGATAGCAACACCCTACACAAATTATATAGGGTTTTTTTTGCTAATCACCCCAAAACTAGTGTAATTGCATATTACTCCATGAAAACCTTCTATTTGCATATCAACCCTCAAAAACATATAAAATTGTGCGAATCCACCCTTTCGTTACTATCTCTCAACAAAAAGTGATTTAAACATAATGAGGCTATAACTTGAGGTTCAAATAATCATTTTACCCATGGTCAAATGGTGACTTACCACCTACATCGCCTAATTTCAGTTGTTTCCAATGTGGGTACTATAACCCTAGCTCAACTCCGGTCTTCCATCGACGCTTGTCCATCCCTCCACACTCGTCTGATAGGTCCGACAGCCCTCCTCGTTAACACCTAACAATCAACAAGGGAATAATACAAGTACAGTCACCCTTTTGAGACGATAGTTAACTAGATGGGCGGATATACACAACTTTATATGTTTAGGAGGGCTGATATCCAAATATAACAATTGCAAGATTATTACACGAGTAGACTAGTTCGTAGGGGCTGATTTGCAAAAACCCCAATTATATAACATAATTGAACGGGCAACATAGATTTCAAATCTCGTTGCACTCCCTCGCTCAAATCCGCTTACCTGAATATTAATTCTTAGATAATGGAATGGGCTAAACCACTTATGCACACCCCAAGTGCTTTCTAATAATATGCCTGAGGCAATGATCTACTACCTACTTTACACTTTATTTATCACAAGCTGAGTTTACACTTCACTTACAAGAATAGATTGTTTTCAGAAAAAAATAGTAGCAATTGCTGATTTATATAACATAATTGATTTATTTATTTATTTAAGTTAGATGATGTTAGCTCCCGAAACGATCTCGACCTTTCAATTGTTCTCAAACAGCATAAAATACTTACACCACTGATGTTATGGCAGTTGAAACACATTCTAAAACATATAAGTGACAAAATTGGGCTATCAATTTACAAGATGGCATCGCCCGTAAACCAGCCTGAACAGAGAGCTCCTGAAAGGAGAGATTGGTGGATGGTGATGAAGGCTACATCACATTGACTAACTTTGCTCGAACTATTTACAGTTGTGGATCGAACTCATCCTTGATTCACAAACCTGCAGTGCTACACCGGTCGTTCCTAGCATCAGAACCCGTTCGCGATCGATCATAGACCATGCATGTAGAACAGCCCCTCACGTGATCCCAACCACACCCCCCAACTATGTGATATTTCATATGGACCCCCGTCAAGGCATGCAATTCCTGCAGACGAAGTATGTGGGAAATGAAGTCGATCATAATCATAAGAGGCTTTTCCACTTTGTGGCCAGCAGACGGTTGACATGACCGCATTAGAGACGTTTTCTCCAAAGATTAGCTCGCCGGTCTTGATGCTCCATATACGCACAAAGCAGTCCTCACCACCTGACACCAAGTTTTTGAGCTCCAATTCAGTTCCCTGAACTGATTTTGTGAAGACCAGATTTAAAAGAGGTGCACCTGACATAAGGAGTGTTTCTGATGGGTTGACTCCAAGCTGAAGATGTGTGTGCGAATTCACATGGCCCTCGTATGATTGGACAGCTCCCCTTTGTAGAAGGCGGCGGTCAAAGAGTTTGATCTGCAGCGCCGCATCACATAATCTCATATAACAGAGATCACAATTGCATGGAGATTTTTTTGTCAAACGGTAGAATGCTGTTATGTCAGATAGTAATTTTCATTATATATGAATGAAGAGTGAAAACATTAGCCGCACCATTACAATATCGCACTCATGCTTGACCGAGAGTTTTGGATTATAGAATAAAATTCATTTGTGACGACCCGAGTTCCTCCCCAAAAGGTACCTTTTTGGGGAGGTCGCCACATGGTATCAGAGTTGGGACCCGCTCCAAGAGCTCCACCCGATTGTGTCCATGCCACGCGTGTCCTCGTTAGTGAGGGATATTGAGATGGTCATGCCTCACACAGTTTAGTCCCACATCGGTAATGGGAGTGTAGATCATTGTCTTAATATACCTGATTACTCCCCTCCTCAACAGGTACCTTTTGAGGAGGAACTCCAGTCGTCACCAAGGTTTAAAATCACGGTATCGGTCGCGGTATCGGTCGGCCCCGAACCGGTATGTACCGGCCGGTACGTACCGGTACCGGCCGGTACGGACCGATACCGGTTGAGAAAAAAAATCTAAAAAAAACCCAAAAAACCCAAAAAAAAAAAAAATTTAACTAGTCCGTACCGGCCGTACCGGCCGGTACCGGCCTGAACCGGCCGATACGGACCGGTACGTACCGGTACCGGCCGATACGGGCCAGGTATCGGGATCGGATGCAGTACCGGTCTCGAACCGGCCAAAACCGGTACGTACCGGTATCGGCCGAGATTTAAAACCCTGGTCGTCACATGGTATCTGTTAGATACCCTCATGCCCCAAAACCCGGGTCATAAGGGGAGGTCTACAGAGAATATATACAGCGGGTGTTAGGTGCCCCCTTTACCGATATGGGACTAACCGGTGGACTTCATCAACACCCCCCTCAAATGGAGCACGCGGAGCGAGGCACAATCGGAAGGGGCCACACCCGAAGGGAGACGGTGAACCCAGCTCTGATACCATGTTAGATACCCTCACGCCCCAAAAACCGGGTCATAAGGGGAGGTCTACAGAGGATATATAAAGTAAGTGTTAGGTGCCCCCTTTACCGATGTGGGACTAACCGGTGGACTTCCTCAACAGTATCAGAGCTGGGACCCGCTCCAGGAGTTCCGCCTGATTGTGCTTGCGTGTCCCGCGTCAGGGGGTGTTGAGATGGTTTAGACCCACATCAGTAATGGGAGTGGGGATCCTTGTCATCATATACCCGTGACAACCCGAGTTCCTCTCCAAAAGGTACCTGTTGAGAAGGGGAGTAATCGTGTAAATTAAAATACACCTTAGATAATATTCAATATGTTTTTTGTAATCTAAAATACGTATTTAGTAATTTAAAATACGTTTTAGGAACATACAGGAGAAGCAATAACTGTAGCAACTATAGTAACTCTAAAGTCCGTAAAAAAGCTTCACTATAGGACAAAAAAAATTTAGAGTTACTATAGCAGCTACAGTAACTCCAAAAATATTTTGGCCTATGGTGAAACATTGAGGTGCGGCAGTAGTTATCAAATGTCACATCATAGGGGTAGTTTCGGGATTAAGAATGCATGAATAACGGCAATGGACCTAGCATTAAAAATTTACTAAATTTGGGAAGGACTTTAAAGATGTCTTAATGGGGGACTTATTGTTGCATTGGGGCCAAACTTTGGACCCTGAATTAATTTACCCTAGAAAAAATTTAGTTCTCTCTTCTCTCTCGTGCATTGTGCATGAAGGCTAGTATGAAGGAAAAGGAAGGAGTACTTGAACAAGGGGGAATTCTCCGGGGCATGAGAGGACTAACGGCTAAAACGGCCCTCTGACATCCAAACTGAAGGGATGGGGATGGGAAGGTTCGCGATTGAAGCGAGAAGAGAGCTATAGAGATCCCCCTTCATCACCTCCTTCTTCATGGCATTTTGGTGAGCGGTCTACCACGGGGTTTTGGCGGTGGGTGTCAGGAAAAGAAGTCGAGTCGCTGCAGCTGTTGGAAGAGGTTTCACATTCGGGTGGGGACATGAAAAATATTTGGAAAAAAGCGAAGTGTCAAGTAACATTGGTCCCTGGTATCTCATGTGACTGGCCTGGGGAAAGAAAAGAAAGAAAATAAAATAAAGAAAGAAAAGAAAGGAAGAAGGGGAAGAAGAAAGACAAGGAAGAAAAGTGCTAACCTTTCGACTCCAACTTTGTCCGGCAAATACAAGGAAATCTTTTCAAGGCAAGCAGAAGCCTCGATAATTACAAGCTTATGGTCGCACTATAAAATCCTGGCAATCCAACAAGTCAATCAAGAGAGACCGGATCGTGATTGTTGAGTTCGAGTCTCAATAAGTAGGCTCGGGTTCGACCCAGTTCAAGTGCACAACGGATTGCAAGCCACAAACGGATGGTTCATTCAAAGAAGTTATAACCACCCAAGAAGTTATCGAAGAGAATAACTTCTCCAAGAAGTTACACAAACCACCCAGGGAGTTACTGAAGAGAATAACTTCTCCGGAAAGTTACACAAACGACCCAGGGAGTTATAAGGAGTAATTTCTCCAGAGTTGAAAAAACCCCAGAGGTAGTTATCGTAGGGAATAACTTCCTTTGGAGTTATGGCACTCCTTAATTACTTGGTCCCATATAAAAAAGAGAGCAAGGACAAAAGAAGGGAAGAACTTTTCGACGTGACTCCATACATACACGTGAGCCACCTCAAGAGCTAAAGCACTTGGACTATAAACTGTTTCGCTAGTGCAAGACGTAGATAGCTCGGAGAAAGGAAGCACCCATATAATTCCAGTTCCATTATCCAGTTCCAGTTTCAAGTCCGAAGCACTCAAAGTTTGGAGAGCATAGCATCACCAGTCCTTGCCGATAAAGCACAAAGCCCCAAAAGGATCAAGCACCACAAGCCTCGTCTCTTTTCTAAAATTTTCCAAGTCTTGCAAACCCCAAATCCTTGTAAACTCTTCAAAAATTCTTCGACAAATCATAGAAAAGTAAAGGAGATCATGGATCAGAGGATTAAGAGATTGTCCCTATATTTCTTGATACTCTTTGTTCTCTGCTTGAGTGGATTCTTGTAATTTGTTATACAATTTCTGGCACAGTCAGTGGGACCATCATCTTCTCTCATCTATCAATTTTCACCAGATAATTCCCTTCATTGAACTTTCTTTGAATCTTCTTTAACTCGAAAAATTTGTCTAAAAGTCTAAGTGCTATGATGGCTGAAATCAACAAAAACACCATGACTGTCATTCCCGCCGATACTGTGCCCGATTTCGAGCCTACACCGCTCCAATAGGGCAGCCTGGAGAATCTCGTTCAGTAGTTTGGTGTCACAGTGTCGATCAATCCTCCAAACTTTCACGTCTACACTAGGCGTGCCAAGACTACTTTTGCTGCCCTTACACCTGAAACTGAGGCCAAGGATGCTCTCTAGAACGACGAGGATCTTGTAGCACAAGAAAAAGTGTGCTTCAACCTTGATGGTCGTGTGGGAAGGTTGGTGGCGGTGAGGGCAGTGTCACGATCAACGACAGGTGTGGGCTCGACCTTGGTGATGGGAAGGTTTTGCTCGAGGAAGAAAAAGGCGATGACGTCGATGAAGATCTCATCACTGCAATGATGATGAAAACAATGAGAACACGAGAGATGATAGCAATGGAAAACCAGAAAATATATTCATGATCAACATTAAGCCTCAATGACGGCTAAAAGTCTTTAAATATTAATCCCTCCAAACCCTAATGGCTCAGGGGGAGAAAAAAGCCTAAAATGCCCTTATAATTTTGGCATACACCAAAACAGAATTTTAGCTTATTTAATGATAAGAAAATGCAACAAATAAACTCAATAAAATAAAGTAGGTCCCAATAAAGCCCAATAGCACTTGGGCTAGTGATATATGGCCTCTTTGATCCAAAGACTCAACAGTCGAGCGCTCCTCCTTAGGGATGGCAACGGTGCGGTTTAAAACCGAGAACCACGGAAAACCGCACCGCATGGTGCGGTTTTAGTTTGCCAAAATATTAAACCGTCGCGGTGCGGTGCGGTGCGGTTTCGGTTTGCGGTTTCGATACAGTTTCGGTTTTGCCCAAAACCGCAAAAAACCGCACCGTTTAGACCATTATAATGTTAAACCGCGGTGCACTGCACCGCATGGTGCGGTTTCGGTTTTACATACGGTACACCGTCGCGGTGCGGTGTGGTTTTGGTGTGGCGGTTCGGTGTTGCGGTGCGGTTTCGGTTTTGCCCAAAACCGCACCGAAATCGCATCGTTGCCATCCCTACTCCTCCGCCTCCGACAGGTGTGGACTCGCATCTCTAAAGCTCGAAGGGGGCAATGTCCTTACCAACTCTCCCTGTATAGGGCGGACTCAACCTCGTTGAGTGTCCATCACAGCGGCTCTGGTAGTAATCAAGTGTATCCGGGTCCACCTTCTGAAGCTCCTCTCGAGTGACCCACAACGTTCCTGACTCCGGTTGACCTTCCCAACGAACCTGGTATCTCTGTACACATCCACCGCGGGTGGAGATGACCTGCACATCCATGATTTGATCAACTTTTATCTTTTTTATGCTGCATAAGTGGTGGTGGCACAGAAGCAGGCAAAGGCCGGTCAGGGGCTCAGAGTTCATGGTAGGCTCAAAGAAAGGGTCTTCAGAAATTATTGTCAGACCTTTATAAGCTACTAGATCTTCAATATTAAAAGTCGAACTTATCCCATAATCCAATGGAAGGTTCACCACATAAGCATTCTAACGTGCTCTTTTCAAAATCTTGAACATACCAGTATTACGCATATGCAATTTCTTTAAGGCACTTGGAGGGTACCTCTCAGGTCTGACCATGATGTAGTATCCCTCTTGGAATTCTGTAGCGCCACAATGAGAATCCGTTAATGATTTGTACTTTTTTTTACGAAGTTCAATACGTTTATTAATTTCTTTATGTAAATCATGTACATATTGTGCAAATGCATTAGTAGACTCGGAGACTCGATGATGTGATGCATGATTATGCATCTATTGCTATGACAGACTCGGGAGGATAAGAATCACAATGACTCCACTTTCTAACTTGGGATTCCCTCTCTATCCTTTGACATATCTGCTTATGCATATCTTCCTTGTACTGCTCAAATGTTGGGAGAGATAAAGGCACGTCCTTTTGGGATTCTAACAGATAGGTGCATCATTTCTTGACAAATTTGTACTCATTCATATGGCTATTATGCAAAGTGTGGTGGTTATATTCCCATGGTCTCCCTAATAAGACATGGCTACAGTTCATCTCTATGATATTGCACCAGACATGATCCTTATAAGTCCCTATAGTTAGACGCACCAAGCAACGACGTATAACCTCTAGAACAGTGTCCATTGCAACCCACCCAGTGTGGTAGGGTTCGTAAAGGGGCTTTGTTTTGATCCCTATTTGCTCCATGAAGGCTCGGGCCACATAGTTATCCGTGCTTCCCTAGTTAATACAGATGATTCTCCACATCCCCTCAAGCTGCTGAAGGATGCAAATGCATTCCTCCCTGACCAATTCTGGTCGCTAAGGATTCGGGTAATTGTATGGGCACAATTGATCTCTCTGAAGGGACTCGATAACGTAGACGGTTTTGTAGAAACAGACACAGTAATCTCCAACATGATCTCCTTAGGGGAACTCTCCGGTGGTGGGGTAAGGGACGACTCAGTGAAAAACTCATGAGATATAGGGGGCTGCTGGTAAGGTTTGAAATCTCAGCTAATACCAGAACGTACCGGTTTTGCCCGGTTTGAGACTGGTACTGCCCCCAATACCTAACTCGTACCGACGATACCAATCGAAACGGACTGATACCGACAGGTTTAGGGTTTTTTTTAGGGGGGGGGGGGGTTTCCCTTAACAGGTATCGATTGGTATCAACCAACAACCGATACCGGTACATACCGGTCCGGGACCGACCGATACTGTGATTTTGAACCTTGGTTGTCGGCGAAGAGTCCGAAGAACTCTTTTGCCTTTGCCCCTCAGTGGGGTATCCTGGGCGCCTTGCTAACCTAGGCTGATCAGCTCTTTTCCACTACATGGATCACGGGTTTTCAGGGGTGTTATCTCCCTAAGCATCACTCGAGCGAGCTCGGTGTGGTTCTAAGGAATGCTCTCATGTCAAGGCACTACCCCTATGTTCACGACGGGGTCCAAAGTTGTCCAGGCTAGAGACCCTTTCACTCAACTTGGCTGAAGCCTTGGTTATCTCTGGGGACATGCCGGACTTTGCCATCCCAATATAACCAGATGATATGAATGAAGATTTATGATCAAGCAGACATATGCCGACTCCCTAAATCCAACTTGGCTCCGATACCAAACTGATGTAGCAAACGTGCAAAATACTAATCTAGCATGCTCATATGAAGATTTTTTATTAGATTGAGCTTAACAACTTTGAGTACTCACTAACAATTCAAATGGTCAATCGCTATAGGAATTACCAAAGAGAACACTAGCAATGACTAGAACCGTCAATGTTTTCCATCATATCCATTGTGCTAGTTATAATACACACCCATTTGTTCTACACGTTATGAACCTGCATCCTATGGATTATTTGATTTTCATGTGTTTCCTGTGTAAAATGCTTACAATTCTTGTGTAAAATGCTTACAATTCTTGTGTAAAATGCTTACAATACTTGCAATACATTTTGCTATCACGACAATTTAGATTTTAACAGTTTTAGTCCTCCAGTGCACCTAATAGTCCCTTTCATGCAGACTGGAATATTATGATGTCTTTCAGTCAAATCGATTGTACTGACAATGCCGAGGAGAATGTTCATGATTTGCTGCAGGTCTTCGAGGCACGAGGTCGAGCTTCTACTAGTCGGCAAGGGACATTTGAGGATACTTCCAGATCCAAGAGCGCACCATGTTGAGGAGCAGGAGTGACATATACTTCTAGGAGTCCAGAACCAACTCTATCGGAGTCAAGTTTTCCGCAGTCCAGTAGACTTGATGTAGACATCTTGGCATCGACATGGATTTCGAGATAGCTAAAGAGAATTTTCAAATCGTCAGTTGATCGATATGGTTGATCTTCTTAAATTTTGTCATTATAAACCATGTTCAACAATATTTACTTCAATTATCGTTTCATGTTAATCGGACTCCCGAATGAAGAGATATGATGTTTTATTTATTTGGTTAGGTTATGGTGCAGACACGGTTTAATAGGTTGGGCTAGCCTTTTCCACATATCCTCCACCTTAAATCTCAACGTGCAACACATGTGCCCAATGCTAGTATGTTGTATGGCATTTGCGAATTGCGACACAACTGATATGAACAGAGAATATCATAGTTGTCAAGGCGTCAAGGCGAGGCTAGGCGCTCGGAGGGAGCCTAGGAGCGCCTAGGCACACCTAGGCATGGCCTTATGTGCATAGGCGTAACCTTATGTGCATAGGCATTCTCCAGGCACGGGTATATATGTATAGTCTATACGTGCAAATATATATGTAATAGGAAGCAATATAACACCTTACTAACATGAAATTGAACATATTATAGTCAAATGCATGCAACACAATGACACATATATAGTATAAACAAGTAAACAACAAAAGGAACAAATAGAATACAAACGCTTGCTAACATAAAATTGAGCATATTCTAATCAAATGCATACAACATAATGAACACATAGTATAAACAAGTATACAACAACAAAATGAACAAAGAAGATGGGGCCGGGTTGGGTTTTACTTTAAAAAAAAAAACAAAAATCATTGCCTAAAACTAGGCGTGCGCCTAGCCTAGGCGCGCCTAGGCCGCAACTTAGTGAGGTGTGCTTGGGCGCACTGGGGCCTAGCTGTCTCCGGGAGCCTAGTGAGCCTAGGTGCGCCTAGGCGAGGGCCTTGACAACAATGGAGAATATTAACTTCAATGCATGACATAATCATGTTACCCAGACAAAAAGGACGAGGGTGGGAAGTATCATGTACGGTTATCCTTAACATTTCAGAAGAATTTAACTAACCAAAAGGGTCCTGTAGGAGTATCTTACCCAATTCTAAAAGGATCAGTTGGGTACTCACAAATTAAGGATCGAGTAACATAGTGAGAAACGAATCATGTTTAATGCATGCCTACAGCTGACGAACAATATAAAGTCTAATATGCATCATTTACAGGCAATTAGCGAAACGAGATTAATTATAACTCACATATCCATCCATGGAGCTCGCTATGAAGTACTGGTCATCAGACTGAAGTGTTACCAAACTGCAGAGTAATATCCAGTTTTTAGATAAGTTGTTTTTTCTTTTCCACAACCGATACAAGCGATATAACTTTTAGATAAACTGAAATACCTGCAAACAGCCGAGGACATGGAAAGAGCACTGGAGGGATTCAACTCTCTCTTGACCTATAGGAGACAACAAGTATAGTTTTTACAACCTATAATTGCTTGTGTGTTCTCAAATGTGGTTCCAAATTAAAACAGTAAACTTTTAAAATCATATTACAGTACTTCTATGGACAGCAAGGCCTCATATTAAAATCCCAAAGGCATAGAATGCCCCTCTATACTAATATTATTCACCAAGATCAATTGATCTTATTTGAGAGAGAGCCAGAGAGAATAACCACCAATCCTCTCAAGATTAACTGATTATCTAAGCTTGGTAAGATGCATAAGATATTTTTTTATTCATGGCATACAATATCATTCTAAACGTAAATATTTCCGAGGTGCTTCTCCTCGTAAATAAAATCATGCGCAAATACAAAAACAATATTTGTTAGATAAAGCTTCATATGAACCAAAAAACATGCCAATTTGGAGTACCTTTAAGTTCTGTTTAATAGACCTTTTATCATTTCTATATGGAGGCACATGAAATCTTTTGTTCACAGTAGGCATTGTAGGTGTAGGGGATCTAGCTGAAAGCGCAGGATACCCTGATTGTTTTTGGCGGATATCAACGGCAGTAATTGCTCCATTTCTAAGCCCACATAAAACAATATTGCCCTACAGAAGGAAAAAATACCAACCACAATAAAAAAAAAAGGCTTACACAAGAAAAGAGATGAATATAAAATGAGTTCGATGTTGAACTTATACAGCACAAGAATAAATTAGACATTACTCATGAGCAGCACTCAAGTATACTATATGATTGACCTAACTACTGAATTAATATAGTTGCCAAAAAAAGACCACTGAAAAGATCGAGCGGATAAAATGATTGTGATACAGTTGTTTTCTCTATAAAGAATGATAAAAGATTATACAGGATGCAATGGTTTAATCCACAGAAAATGGTCAAGAAGGATCCCCAACTTATGGCAAGGCCAAATCAGAGAAGGCTCAAGAAAGAAAAACCACAGATGATCCCCAACATAAAGCGAAGCCAAATCAGGAAAGGATCAAGAAAGAAAAAACACTATGATCTCAACAGATACCAGCCCACAATGATATCAAGAGTGACCAAAAGGAGTATAGAGTATGCAGGAATCTGCACTATCATGAAACTTGCAGTTCTCAATTCCCAAACGGAAGCTAGAATAAGCAGGAATCTGCAACTGTCAGTTCCCACTCCAAAAGACATGGCAAAAGAGCAACATGCTTTCACTATGTATTGGAAAAAGCCAATCCAGCAAACGAAAAGGGATAAGAACTTGAAAATATCCATAACCACACTTAATGAGCATTATCATAAATATCTACACTTCCATTGTCTGTGAAGGCAAGCACTTTCAAATAATTCACTATTTCCATCCAGGTTCTATTTGGTCTTCTCCAAGACTCCACCCCTTCCAAATTAAAGAAATTTAAGCAACTTTCCTAACCAAGGCCTCTTTGTATCTTGACTTCACATGACTATACCATGTAAGCCTATTCCCCATTTGTCCATTTTTCTAATTCACTCGGTGGGATCCGTCCTTTATCTATGCAATCTGTTTAAAAATCCTTTTCATGTTTTCTTTGTCCTTCCACTACTTTTCTCTTGATACTTCAACACATCAATGTCCTTCAACTCAATGAAGCCTCTCTGAAGTTTGTTCATGACGCCTCTCCGCATTTTGTTCAACATGCCCATAACATGTCAATCACTTATTCTTTACCTTGTCCTCAGTTCAACTCCAATGCTTAATCAAAAGTTTGGGAATCAATTACAGAGAAGCAAAAAATTGATAGGTCTCAGTGTTTTCAAATTAAAAGAGCCAACGGTGAAAGCAAGAATTACTGGTTCTTATCACTAGAAACTAGTTTATAATCAGTTAATTGAGCAACTAAAGAGAAGCATAAAACTGCAAATCTTTTATTTCCCATTTTTGTTGTGAGAATTAAACAACAACCTGAACTAGCCACTATGGGATTCAAAGAAGTCCAAGCTAGTAAGAGACAAGTGCTCTCTACATAGGTACAAATTGCAGGAGATTAGTTGATGAAAAGAAACCAATTAAGATGATTCACTAAGGGTAACTTCTTAAGGGCTAAACAAGGCAAGATAATTGGATCGGTCTCCTCAAAAAGATGGAACATAATGATAAAAGATGAGGTTTTGGATAAAATGGTCCTTCAAAATAAAGATTGATGGAAAGTCTATCGTTTGTAACCAAGGATCAAAATCTCGAAATATCGTGAAATATCTCGGTTTAGCCAAATCTCGATGTGAAATCTTATATACTTTATCGAACGGCATGGGATTCACGGGAATATCGCGATATTTCGCACAATATATTCATCGGCACGAAATATAGCGATTTATCGTGCCAAAAGACAGTGAGACACAAATTTCGTTGAAATTTCGCAAAATTTTAAGAAATTTTGGGTTTTTGGTAGCGAAATTATGTGACTGATTGGTTATAAAAGGGAACTGGGGGCCTCGTTCTCAGTAGTTTATTAAGTAAATGCCGTTTTACTTAATTTTTATTTTCTTGATTTACTTTAAGTTATTATATGTAAATAAGTAAATAATCCCCCATTTGATTTTAATAAAAATATCAAAAAATAAAAAACAAATTGAATTAAAAAGTATACTTCCAGTTTTAGTAGGAGAAAACAGTTTTTTTGGTTTCTCATAAAATTTGTATATTGAGAAAAGTGGTTAAATCAACTCCTTTTTAGCTCAAAAAATTCAACAAGAAGTAAAACTATAAGTACATCTAGAAAACCATGGTCCGTCAAAGGAAATTTTGAATGAATAAAAACTTTTCTTTATAAAAACTATTTTTTCCAAACTTTAGTAAAAAAACAGTGTTTCACATTTCAGCATAATTTTTGCACGATTTCAAGCTTGCACAACTTTCTTGTTTTAAGTCCGTTTTCAAAATTGTTTGAAGCATTATTTTAACAATCAACTAATCTTTAATTTGAAAACATTTTCATCCACAAAAAAGATTAAAAACCATTTCAAAAACATAGATTAAAATAGAACCAAATAAGACTTCACAAGACTCAGACTCAAATACAGAATACATACTTTGTGAAGCTCTACATCCCTAAATAGGGTACAAATATTATCTGAGTGTTTCAAATGGTGTATATATACTTGGTTTATGACTTTCCAGAGATTCAATGAAAAATTTCATTAAAAAAATTAATATTTCCACAATTTCTATAAAATCACAATATTTCCACACTGTCGAGATATTTCCACGAAATATTTCCATATCCAGAGTGTCGAAATATTTCCATATCCAGAGTGTCAAAATATTTCGTGAAAATATGAATGTGGAGGATTGTATGATAGCCAATAAATAGATGGCGTGCGTAGAAAGAATCTAAAAGATAATACCAAACGAAAATCGAGATCTCCAAACGAGTAGAAGCTCCATCGAACGAGGAAAAAGACACAAGAGGTAGAAGATGCCAAAGAAGAGCGGGGTTCGAAGCTAGAAGAAGGTACATGGGGAAGAAGACGATCGAAGAAAGATAAAGAACGTGGGACGATTGCGGGAAAAATGGATGCAGATGATTGTATGATAGCCAATAAAAAGATGACACATGTAGAAAGAAAATACCGAACGAAGATTGATTTCTCCAAACGAGTAGAAGCTCCACTGAACGAGGAAGAAGACACGTGAGGTAGAAGATGGTGAAGAAGAGGGGGGTTTGAAGCCGGAAGAAGTTCCACGAGGAAGAAGACGACACCTTCTTCTTTCTTTTCTCTCTCAAAGAATTCTTAATCTCCAAAAATTTGTGATTGCTTGAAACTGGCTCATTCCTATTTCAGGTAGGCAGGGCTTGTTCATTGGGAACTTGCTCATTGGAAACTTCACCCTCGGGGTTTTGTTGATCAGTGGCAATAGAATCTTCAACTGGCCCTAAACGTTCTTGGATAATTTCTAGTTCCAACTCAACTTCTTCCAAGTGATGAGCATGATCTTCTAGCAATAGAATCTCATCTCGCTTGTCTATCAGTGAAAAGTCCTCGATAAGGTTGAGCAGTTCAGGTAGCCGTAGGTTCTAAACCTAAGCTCTGATACCAAGATGACATAGGACGACTATAGGGAGGGCTCTCTAACACCTATATGAATGTGATGCTGTGCAATTGGGTGTTTCTAACTTTTAGGACAGCAGTGTATTGATGTGATTTTATTGGATATGCGGAAGCAATGACACGATGATCTAAGATCTTGCCCTATGGCAATGCCTAGGAGATGATTCAAGCAAACAAAAAGTTGCCGATATTATATTATTAATTTAAAACAAATGAAACACAGATCTATCACAGTTCTATGTCGAAAAAAAGAAGCTCAAATGGATTATAAAATCATAATCTGCTTCCTTTGATTTGCCCAAGTTGACTTAAAGATATGATTAAAGTCACGGGCTGCTGAGGTTGTACATCGAATGTCGTGTCAAGCACGGAGAACTCGTAGCACTTCAATGTATCAATCAAGATCAATTGAAGTCTCTGTCGCAAAGAAAGAGCGGCGCCAAAGGGTTCTTTTATTGCGGATACCTCATGTGAAATAAGATAATAATAAGGGAATAAAAATAAGGGTTGATTGCTGTTCTGCAATGAAGAGCTCAGATTTTGCCCCTTTCGGACTCCGAAAACAAGGAAAAAGTAAAGGCAACTTGCAGACTTTTGATCAGTTAATGATTGGAAAGATTCAAATCAATTTTTAATATGATTTTGATAATGAAAACAAGGTTCCAATTCAGATTCAGTAAAACAGAAATAAGTTTCAGCAAATGATGGGTTTCCGGTTGCAAGGTTTGAGCATGTGATGGTTTTCAGGGTTTGCAATGAAAGAAAATCTTATGTGCAGATTTTACTTGTGAATCGCAAGAAATTCAGCAAAGAGTGTAGAGAAAAAAAGATACTTAGTTGGCGTCACACCACCAAAGTCACAACGGATTGCAAGGAGTCGCTCCCAACAAAATCTCGAGTCACACAATTGAAGAACAAGCAACATTCTGCAACTTTAATTTATTTCAGCAATGATAGATTGTCCCAAATCCTATAACATAAAGACTATATAGGAACAAAGAGATAAACATAAAAAGGAGAGGGATACTGATGGGGAACCGTCATGGTTTTCCCGTACTATAAGACCGGGGATCGTTCAGGGTAAGGACCTCAGAAGATGGACATGAAATACTAGGCCTTAATTAGTAATTTGATTTGCACTTAACAGGTTTTCAAGAATTAAACAGGCTCTACAGGTTAAGATTCAAGGGCACAGGTTCATGCAGTGTTCGGGCTCCTATTGCAAGCCAACAATCTCAATTTTAACAAGAACAGATGACTTCTCATGCTTAATACCAATTAATATTAATAGGACAGGCTGAAAATATAATTATCAATGAATAGGGATTTGCCTATTATGACTTCTGGGAACGAATGCACCTGATTCCGGCTTGCAATAGTCAACGCAATTAATTGGCTCTGTGGGGTTGCTCTCGGATTTCTAGATGAAGAGTAGGTGGCTGCCTTCAATACTCAAGTACAATATAGGAGCTTTCAAGAGATCATATCATGTGAACTTCTGGGCTCATTACCCAAAACCACAAGAGGTCAGCACATGGAGTCTTCATTATTGTTCTGTCAACATCAACATTAAGAGTACCCAGCAGACTTAGTTCTCTTTTCCCTTTTTTTTTTTTAAAAAAAAAATCCAATCCTTCACCTCTACGCAAGTGACCCAACTCAGAGAAAGAGATCCCGTGACTCTTTCTTCTCTTTCTTCTCACTGCACAAAGAGGGAAGGGCCAACGAACAGGGACAGGACTTCGGCGAGTCAGCTCGAGTGATCGGAGCGGGCGGAACCGGGCGCGGTAACAGTGGAAGTCGGGCGCACAACGATGGGGAATCCAGTGGGTGGTGGCTAGCGGGTCAGCGGGTAGATCGCGCGGCTTAGGCGGGCGGGATCGGATCCGGCCCAAGTGCTTACTTCTTGGTGAATAGTTTATATGTGTTCAAGTAGGAATTCTCAAGAGGAGATATGCTTTGCACAAACCTCTCCAAGCATTTGGTTCTCCAAGGGTTGGAGCGTTACCTTCTTCTCGCCAAAGTTTCCTCTCTTGATGTGGGAACTTTTGACCTCTTGCTCCTCCCTTTCGCCCCTTCATTTATAGGCAAGGTGTGAGGACGTTGGGGGGCATTTTTGGTAAGGTGTTTATTACTAAAAGCCTTTCCTTTTGTGGCTTGAGCCCTTTATGCACTTGGTCGATGGTGATCATTTCTATAGTGTTTTGACTAAATTTATTCCGCCTCTTTCCTCTATCCGGTACCAAAGCCACTCGAACTTGAATGCCTCACCTGCACCTACTTCGAATGCCACACCAACAAGTCCTTTTATCATCATCATCATCCATCTATATCTTATCCTAAAGAGTCATGATGATAATAGCATGCGTCATGATGTGTCAATTAGGATTCTAAAATGAACAAAAAACATGATAAGGCTTATTGTGATAACATCAATGCGATGAACTGAGCTGCTGCAATATTTCACCTGATATACATTGCTGTAGTGTAAGATTTTTGGCATCGAAAAAGAATTCAGTATATTCAGTTCAGTCGTGTTCTTCTAAAACAATCTCAAGTATCTCCCCCCCTCCCCAAGAAAAACAATATCAAGCATGTTTCTGCCATGATGTTCATGACAGTTGCATCTAAAAATAAATTGACAGCCATGTTCCCTTCTATTTCATCAGTAGAGTTGATTCGAGTAAATTCACATCAGAGTATTGTGAAATCGGCTCTATTTATGCAAGTGGAACTTATGAAACAGAACTACATGCATGAGACATACAAGAAATGAATCCATTGTCAGTGATAAAACATATGTAGGCAACGGTGGTTAACTGAGTTGAGCTAGCTGCATCTTAGCTAATCTGAAAGCCAGCAGCGGAGTCAACATAAATGATGCATTATCTACCAATAGAAACTGGGCTTATTACCGACTGATCAAATTGTTGGGAGAAGATGTCACTTCTAGTACGGTACACCCATGACAACTTTCCATCTTCTAAATTTATCAAAGCAGCTCCCAAATTAGTGCCTATAGAAACGAATGAAAGAGAAAATCGTTTAACAATCAGCTCACTAGATAGAATATCAATAAACTGTGTTAATTGACAAATATTCATGCAGAACTAAAGTAAATTCACTCCACAAATGAAGTATAGAGAGCAATTTCCAGCCCAAAATAAAGACCCAAAATAGCAGATTTTAGGTTTGCAATCCAGAACGAGGTTCTAAAACTCGGCGACACTGAGTCGACATGCCGGTTCGTAGTGGTTTTCACATACTGAGAGTGGTACAAATCAGACCACATGGGCCAATAAAACTGAGTCAGGGCCGATGCGACATAGATAACTTAGTCTGGCCCACAACATCTAACAGTGCACATGGGTTGTACAGCCTGAACAGAAGCAGTAGGCCTTTTCCCGTGTTGACCAGAACTGGCTGAGACGCCTCGATATTTGCCGAATTGTATCAACAGATAGCTATGAGTAACACTATCACCTTGTGTTTCCTTGAAAAAAGTCACATTATGCTGTCAAGAAGGCATTGATGGAGCCATGCACCAAGATGATACATCTCATCACGTTGACGTGAGATGTGTCTCCTTTAGGGAAATCCTCATCACTTAAGACTTTCTTTAGCCTCATGTTGGAGTTCTTCCACATCCAAGGTACAAAATCTCGAGAAATTTCGCGAAATATCACGGTTTTCTCAGACCTCGGCACGAAATTCCTATTGCGATATCGAATGAAATGGAAATCACGATAATACCGCAATATTTCGCACGATATATTTGTCGTACGAAATATTGCAATATTTCGTGAAAATTTCGAGATATTTCAGGAAATTTCGGGATTTTGGCACCGAAATGTTGGGCCTGACTGGTTATAAAAGAGGACTGAGGTAATTTTTATTTTCTCTATTTACTTTAAGTTATTATATGTAAATAAGCAAATACCCCCTATTTGATTTCAATAAAAAAAAATTAAAAACCAAGTGAATAAAAATGTATACTTTCAGTTTTAGTAGGAGAAAACAGTTTTATCGGTTTTTCATAAAATTTGTATGCTGAGAAAAATGGTTAAATCAACTCATTTTTAGTTCAAAATATTCCACAAGATGTAGAACTACAAGTACATCTAGAAAACCTGCGTCCGTCAAAGAAAATTTTGAATGTATAAAAACTTTTCTTTATAAAAACTCTTTTTTTCAGACTTAGTAAAAAAACAGTGTTTTGCATTTCAGCATAATTTTTGCACGATTTCAAACTTGCACAACTTTCTTGTTTTAAGTCCGTTTTTAAAATCGTTTAAATCATTACTTTGTGGTTTTTTTTTTACCGAATTTTCTTTTTAGTCAATAATTGTCATGGAATCAAATGTCGACAAATTTCCTACGAAATCACCGAAATGTCTTTTTTTCAAGGGTCCAACATAGAAATTGACCGAATATTTAATAGTACCAAATTTCCTTCCAACAAAACGAAATGTCGACCGAAATGACCGACATTTGACTGAAATCCGACATTATGTCTTTTTTCCAAACAATTTCATTGAAAATTTTTATCTTTTTTAACAAAACAAAGCTCATCTTTATCAGTAAGAAATAAATTTTTCCTAAATTTTGATTTTGTTTATAATAGATAATATTTTACTGTTATCTTTATTCTAAAGTATTGCTGAAATATTCCATCTTTTTCATATCAAACGAACAAAATCAAAATCTGATCGAAAAACGATAAATTTCTATCGAAAAACACCGAAATTTGCCCGAAAAAAAAAATATTTACACCGAAATTTGTCTTTCCATTTTACAATTTGTCCACCGACAATTTACCGAAAAACAAAAAAATTTCTTTTTTTGGCCGATCGACATGGATACCGAAAACGACATTTAAAACCTTGAAAAACTGTAAAGTCTGATTTTGTATAGGATATGAAAAATTACATTTTGATTCCGTTAGATTTATATTGTTCTGATATTTTTATTAAATCCAAATGGGGGGTATTTACTTATTTACATTAAATAACTTAAAGTAAATGGAGAACATAAAGATCATTTACTTAAATATTTTTTATATAAATATGTCTGTCATGTTGAAATACACCTTATCCTGAACCCAGACCTACTTTTACTGAGTGCTGAGTACCGAAACCTGAAACTGGAGGATTTGGAACCGGTTTCGACCAAAACCGATCTGAAACGGATCGGTTTCGGCCGAAACTCCAAACCTTAAAAAATACCTATTACATCATATTTCATTCATATAGGTGTTACCGTGTTAGAGAGTCCTCGATGTAGTCATTCTATGTCATCTTGGTATAAGAGATTAGGCTTAGAACCCATGGCTACCCTAACCGGTCTACCTTATCGAGGACTGTTGAATGATAGAAAACGAGATGAGATGCTAGAAGGTCTTGCAAAATATTTGGAAGAAGTTGAATTGGAACTAGAGATCACCCGAGAGCGTTTAGGGCAAGTAGAAAAGTCTATTGCCACTGATCAACAAACCCTTGAGACTGGGCAATGAGCAAGTTTCCAATGTATAAGCTCCCACTGTATAAGCTCCACATTGTGGAAATAGGAATGAGACAGTTCCAAATAATCCTCAACTTCCACAAGATCAACAAAGGTAAGAGCCTCCTCAAAGACCACGTCAGGTGGAGACTCCAAATATCCCAAAAAAATCCCCGTAGGCATCAAGTACCTCAACAACCACTACAGCGATATGCTCCACAAGGAAATTACCGATGTGCATGAAGAGATGATTATGATTACGAGGATTAGTACTTTGGATAGAGATGTGATTATCGTCACCCGGATGAAGACATGATAAGAAAAGGGTTAAGGTTGATGCTTTGGCTATGATGGGAAGCCCTATCCAAAAGCTTTTATGGATTGGCTCACTGATATAGATAGTTACTTCGACTGGTATCAGATGAACGAAGGCCAGCGAGTACACTTTGCGAAGATGAAGTTAACTGGACAAGCTAAGCAACATTGGATTAATGTTGACAGACAGATTGTTAGACATGGGCAAGATCTGATTATCCATTGGCATGTCATGAAGGAGAAGTTAAAAGAGATGTCTCGATGTCTTATCGAGATAGGCTCATGGATCAACTCTATACTCTGTGTCAAGGAACCATGAGTAGTAGAATTCATGAACCAACTAGATGACTTAATGATCAGATGTGTATCTAGGAAAGTGTTCATCAATCTCTAACTAGGTTATGTACTAGACTAATGCACGACATCAAGTGTGAATCGCTCTCACATTCGTTACAAAATTTTTTTTGCTCCCATATCCAATTGACACTGTGGAGCAAGCCTACAACATGACTTTGGATTATGAGTGCATCTTAAAGGGAAATAATCTCAGAAGATTCAATTTTCAAGCCGGGGAGACATATACCTGAAAATTTCAAGATGGTATTAAAGGCTCAAAGACTTATAGCCACAACGCTAGCAATACTCAAGGTAGTTCCTCTTCTCTTGTCTACCTTCAAGAAAAACTATACCTGGAGGGTCATCCAAACAAGGCAGTTCAAATGTGGGGTGTTACAAACTTACAAGTATTTGAAAAGAGGACACTTTGCTTATCAATATCCACAAGAAATCTTGACAATCATGAAATTGAGGAAGAAGAAGATGTGGACAAGGTTCAAAATTTCCATTTCGGTCAATATTTCGACCCTCTGGATATGGAAATATTTCGTGGAAATATTTCGACAGTGTGAAAATATTGTGATTTTACAGAAATGGTGGAAATATTGATTTTTTAATGGAATTTTTCAGTGAACCTCTGCATAGTTATAAACTAAGTATATATACACAGTTTAGAACACTCAGACAATATTTGTACCCTATCTACGGGTGTAGAGCTTCACAAAGCATGTATTATGCATTTAAGTCTGTGAGTCTTGTGCAGTCTTGTTTGGTCCTGTATTGATCTATGTTTTTAAAATGGTTTTTAATCTTTTTTGTGGATAAAAATGTTTCCAAAATTGGACCGAAAAAAATCTCAGAAATCTAAAAGTATAAGATCAACTTAAAAAGCCAAAGTCCGGTAAAATATTTTGAATCTATAAAAAAATTCTTTCACAAGAACGTTTTTTTCCTCCAGACTTAGCCAAAATTCAGAATAACTATTTTTCAACTTTTTACAAAAAATCGAGGTAAAGCAAAAGCCACGCTCTTTTTAAAACAAGACCACTATGAAGTGGGTACCGATGCCATTATTTTTATATTTTATAATTATTTTAAATTTAAAAAACGAAACCAAAACCACCTAAACTCCGATCCGAAACTCCGAAACCGATCCTCGGTGGGCAGACCGAAACCGAAACTACAAACCTTGGTATTTTCTAACTAGAGGACAGCAGTAGGTTTTATGCAAGTTAAATAATATGCGGAAGCAATATAAATCAATGCACTAGGACGTAATCTTATGGCAATTCCTAGATGATGATTCAACCAAATAGATGATTGCCGATTAAAGATTATTAATTTAGAACAAGTGGATCACAAATCTAACACAAGTTCTACGCATATAAAAAGAAATTCAAATGGATTATATAATGATAATCTACTATCATCAGGTAGCCCAAGTTGGCTTAGAGTTCTGATTTTCACGGGCCGCCGAGGTTCTATGTCAAACTTCGTATCAAACACAAAGAACTCGTAGCACGTCAATGTACCGATCAAGATTGATTTATTTTTTTTGGGAATTCCTCCACAAGACGGAGAGGATGGGGTTAAGCCATACCCCAAGCTAATTTGTTAAAATAATAAAAGGGAACCTCAATACAAAGGGTTAATCACATGATTGATCTTAGCACCCAAACCAGGCGAAAACCCCGCAGACTAACTTTTCATCTGTGACAGAGAAACACACCAAGTGTCTTCCCACGTCTTCTCTTTACTCCTGAAGGTGTGCGTGTTCCTCTCCTTCCAGATTCCCCAACAAACTCCAAGAATGATTTATTGAAACCTCTAATGATCGTGAAGAAAGAGTGGCGCCAATGGGTTCTTTTGTTGAGGATGCCTTATGAAAAATATAATAATAACAAGGAAAACAAAATCAGGGCATATTGAAGTCCTGCAGCAAAGAGCTCCGATTATGCTTCTTTCGGGCTACGAAAAGAAGGAAAAAGCAAATGACACTTATGGGGTTTTGATCGATTAATGATAGGAAAGATTCAAATCAGTTTTTAAAATGATTTCTATGATGAAAACAAGGTTCAAATTCAAATTGGGCAAAACAGAAATAAATTCCAGCAAACAATGGGTTTCCGGATGCAAGGTTTCGAACAGGCAATGCTTTTTCAGGGTTTGCAACGAAAGAAAATGGGTTGTGCAGATTTTACTTGTAAATCGTAAAAAAAAAATAGCAAAAGGGAAGAAACAAAGCATATAATTATGGCGTCACACCACCGTGGCGTTACACCGGGTTGCAAGAAGTCCCTCCCAGCTGTTTGCGCCAAGATCGCTCCACCATGTTTTCATAATTTATAAGCACAAAACATTCTCGGTGTTTTGTTTAATATTTTGGTTCTAGAGTTCTGTGTCAGTACCAGCTTGTTCTTATCCCAAAGCAGAGCAGCACAACTCTATCAGAAAAACAAACGAAAACCAAAGCATCCCAAGGTATATCCCTTCTAACCCTTGGATGTAGGACCGATCCAAGTTTAGTATCTTTGACTCCTCAGTTTGGGGAATCAGAATTCTTCTCGAGTATTTGTTTTTTTTTTCGTTTTTCTACTTTCCGGACTTTAAGTTTAATCTTTCTTTCGTAGAACCCTAATCCCAATGATTGAGTGTCCTTGTGCGAAACAAGGTTTGGTGGGGTGGATTAGTGCAAAACTATCCACAAACCATAATTCCTGTTAATAGGGAGTTACTGAAGTAATTCCTTTGAGGGTCAGTCGGAGGGATTACTCTGGCGAAGGAGACCTATAAAGGGTGCTTCCACCCACAGTGGGGTGCGATTCACCTTTGAGCACATTCGATTCTTGCGAAGGCGAGTGTTCGTGTCTCCGTGTGAGCGAATCACAAGAGTCGGTGCGGCGTCACCGGTGAGCTTCCAAACCACTCGTGTTGGAGCAGAAGCGAAGGCGGCCAGACAGAAAGCTTTTGAGGAGCTAAAAGGAACACGACAGAGTCAACGTATAGTGGAGTAGGAGCTCCTGGTATAGTGGAGTAGGAGCTCCTAGTAGGGCCCGTAAGTCGTGTAACCATGTCTGTTTTCTGGATCTTTTGTTAGTGGATTGCTCTCACCATCCAATGCGAAGCTGGTGAGGTTTTTACCAGCGAAGGGTTTCCTTGTTAAAATTACAGTGTGCTGAAGTGTTGGTTCTAAGTCTTGTATGTTTTTACCCAGCATCCAATTTACCTTACCTCTTATCCAGATCTGAGTTAATGGTGGGGATGTATTGGGCCAAGGAAGGAAAGGAAACGAGAGAGAAAAAAGGGAGAAAAGAGGAAGGAAAAGAGAGAATGGAAGAAAGGCGGGCTATCCTCGGTTTCCGCACGGAAAGGGACGGGAGGAGAGAGGGGCGCGAGTACGAGAGAGAGAGGGTCTCGGTTAGGATTAAGCCCCTTTGGGTTCCACTTGGATGCCACGTCATTTAAAGGGGTGCCAGGATGGGTAATGGGCTTTAATTGATGTGTCACATCAATTAAGGGGGTGCCAGAGTTGCCCAGGAGTGCCAAAATCGTCCCGAAAGCTCCCTTTGCTAGCTTGCATGCAGAATTTATTACTTTCAGCCAATAATCACCTTCTGAGGCCCGGGTCTATGCCAAATAACCTTCGAAAGTGGTCGTAGACAATCCCTCACGACATAGGACTATATTAAATGCAGAAAAATGATAAATAAAAGGCCTAAAACATCCAAACGAGCCTCCAAATAACCGAATCACAGCAAACAACCAAAAATAAACTAAGTCTCTACTATAAAAAACTAAAATAAGTGACTGAAACGTAGTCCGATCGATGCATCTCAGGATGCATCAAAAACTCTATAAAAGATGAATAAGCTAAGGGGTCAACCCTTAGAAGTGAAGTCGCAAGACTTCAAAAGGATTTAGTGGAGTCTCGTCATACCATCGCTAAGTTGTTTATCAGCAAGGCTTGCCACAACAAGATGATCAACATAGGAAAGGAAGCTGGTGACAGACGTGGACTTGGGTTCGTGAACTCTAGTGTCACACCGACTTCTGCCCAAATCAAGTTTGTTAGATCAACCAACCTTAAGAGCTCTGAACCCCTAAGGTAGTTTCTAGGAATCATAAACCTAGAAATAACGTTAGCACTGTTCCAACAGGGTCTCCAGTAGGGAACCTTCCCATATGCTATCATTGTGGGTTGCAAGGTCATGTGAGGAGATGGTGCTGGAACTGCTGGAACTACTGGAACGAGCCAGAGTACTATTGAGAATTCGATCATTACAATTGTGATATCTTTGGCACTTCCAAAGAAGAGAAGCCAACAGAGGAAGTACAAGAATGTCAAGAGTGGTATGACATCTCAACCAGTTCCTATTTCACTTCCTGGATCAAAGAGAGAGGCTATCTCGTCAAGTGAACCCCAAGACTAAGCAAGTATGATTGCCTAAAGAGGCGGAGGTGTGTACTATGGCCAAGACATGTCTAAAGCCTATAGGTCAAACATGTGGTTCTTCGATAGTGGCTACTCGCGCCGTATGATAGGCAACTGGTCTTACTTAGCCGAACTGAAGGACCATAAGGGTGGAACAATCACCTTTGGTGGTGGGAGCACCAATAGTATAATAAGTGTGGGACGCATTAGTGCTCTCGGTGTTCCACCACTTCCTGATGTCCTATTGGTCGATGGACTGGCTGCTAACCTCATTAGTGATAGCCATTTATGCAACAACCATAACGTCAAGTTCACCAAGTATACATGTATAGTAACTGATGCAGAAGGTGAACTGACGATGAATGAAAAAAGGACCATGGACAATTGCTATGCAATTGGAGAAGGTTTCCTCGAAAGTTTGTCATACAGCCGGACAAGATATGGCTACGTTATGGTATCAGAGACTTGGCCATTTGAATTTTCATGGTCTCACCAAGATCTATGGAGACAGCATAGTGAGGGGTTTGCCCAAGCTGGATAGCCTCACCAACACCATTTGTGGGGCTTGTGAGAAAGGAAAACATATTAAACAAGCTCACAAACGTGTGACTGAGATCGCCACCACTAGGCCTCTTGAGTTACTTCATATGGACCTCATGGATCCTATTCAGACAGAGAGCCAGGGGCGGAAGCGATATATTCTGGTTGTTGTGGATGACTTCTCTAGGTTTACCTGGGTCGCTTTCTTAAGAAAGAAGTCCGACACTACCGATAATATAATCGAGATTTGCCAATGCTCGTAGAACGAAAAGAGGAGCTCTATAAATAGAATTCGGACGAATCGGGTGGTGAATTCATGCACCCCATGCTCAATGAATATGGTCGCAAGTGTGGCATCAAACAGGAATTTCGGCACCTGGAATCCCCCAACAAATTGGGATTGCTAACAAAAAGAATTGGATCCTCCAGGTGATGGCCATAACCTTCTTGCACGACAAGAATCTGCCCAAGCACTTTTGGGCAGAGGCTGTGAGCACAACCAGACAATCCCACAAACAACAACTGAATTTGGTTTAATTTACGAAGAACATATCAAAGATCTTGTCCTATCAAAATTTGAGCCCAAAATCAGGTTTGTGGGTGGGCGACTGGTGAAAACTTGATCTAATATTTGTTTCTTTATACGGAGTGAATTCTGGTCCAAAGCCCTAAAAAAACCTAAATCCTAAACCCTAGAACCAAAACTGTAAGCCCTAAAAAAAATTGTATCATACTTTTTTCTAGTACAAGTTTTTCAAGTACTATAAACTTCGAAATCCTAAAACCTAAGAAAAAAACTTCGGTCAAAAACCTAAAAAGTAAAGCCCAAAACTAGGAGTGTAAATCCGGGTAGACAACCCAAGGAAAAACTCGAAAAGCAACGGGACCAACCCGGTCCGACCAGTTAACACCCCGATCCGATCCAACCTGAGGACCCCTTGGGCCGAGCTTGGCCACCCCCCTTCTCCAAACACACACCCCACCACTACCACCCTGAGCCCGTGGCCTGGCCCGAACGTCGGCCAAGTTGGCTAGCCTGAGGACTTGGTCTAGCTTTAGTATATACTTCATAGTAGCAATAGTAATATCACATTGGTGGCTTAGCTTGGTGGTTAGTATGTTTTGTTCTAAGCCAACATGTCATGTTTTTAAATCCCGGGTGTAGTAGTATAATTTCGTTATATTGATTTTAGTAGACACAACCTCTGTTGTTAGTATAAAATTTGCCCAGCTCGGGCCACTCCTTGTGGCCCGTGGTCCGACTCGGTGTCAAACCCGAGCAGCCTAGTCCCATGTTTCTAGACCAGGCCCGATTTACACCCCTACCCAAAACCCTAAATCTTAAACACTAATGGCTAAAAAGTGAGACCTTAAACCATAAAACTCTAAACACTAGAAAACATGAATGCATATGTTTAAAAATTTTATACTAAACCCTACAATCAGAACACCCAGTTTATTATCACTTATATTTTTTTGTTTTATGCTAAAACCTGACAATCAGAGTACCTGGTTTAGTGCTGTGTAGTCAAGGCGCCGCCTAGGCATTTTGGACCCCCGACCGCCTAGGCCATGGCTAGGCGGGCGGTGGAGTCTAGGCCGCCGCCTAGGCCCCTAGTTTTGTAATTGGTTTTTAAAAAAAAAAAAATTAGTCGGGTTCAAATTGAGTTTTCTTAGATCTCTTTTGGTTTTATAGGTCCATATTGCTTTATCGATGGCTAACACCATGTATCATTAATGGGAAAAAAAACTATTGTGTCCATGTTCTCAGGGTTTGAAAAGAAAAAAGTCGAAAGAGACATATAAGGATTATTCATACAAGAGTGACAATAATGTAGATAGTTAGGTAATTTAGATAAGTAATTTTAATTGTTTTTTTTTTGTGGATACGTGGTTATGAAATGTTCCAAAAATAATAGATTATCTAATATGGTTATATTTATGCTTATGTTATTTGTTTGAATTTATGGCAATGATAGGGTTATGTTTCTCTTGCTGATATGTGATTAATATTTGCAATGTATAATCATTGTGGTTGACGCATGATTCCTATTTGATGTAATAATAATGGTTTTGTAGCTTAGCATACGCTCTGGATCATACCCATTATCAAATTGTATTATTTTGACCATATCTATCTTTAGAAATTAAATTTTATTATGCATAAAATCACAAATTACTTATGTAGATATATGACTTATATTTATTTAATATATTTAATTTTTATCGCCTAGGCACCGCCTCGCCTAGGTAGACCAAATCGCCTAGGCATCGCCTTGACGCCTTGACTACACTAGTTTAGTGTAATATTAAAACCATTATTCTGCTTGCTGGCTTATCCTAAAACAAAAAACTGACATTCAGATTACCTGGTTAATATAAAATGATCCTCACAAAAAACATAGTATAGGTTCTCTCTGCTTTCAATTAGACCCTGTAATCAGATTTCCAGGTCAAGCGTTGCATTAGAATCGGTAGTCAAATTGCCTGGCTTTGTTATTTAATTTTTTGTAAAAAATATCACCGGTTGCTGTGGTTCTCCTAGTTATTCAGTAGGACTCTAATGGACACGACCATCAGATTGTTGGGTTTACTGCCCATGGGAAAGAAACGATAACTGATATGGTGGCTTAGTGGCACCACCTCACCTTGTGGCGTCGAAGGGCCACTTTTGAAAATATTTTTTGTAGAAGGCCATTTAAATAAATA
Source organism: Chamaelirium japonicum (assembly GCA_947650365.1). Taxonomy (NCBI): domain Eukaryota; kingdom Viridiplantae; phylum Streptophyta; class Magnoliopsida; order Liliales; family Melanthiaceae; genus Chamaelirium; species Chamaelirium japonicum. Next base: position 8,735,636 of record OX393552.1, read on the forward strand.
TTTTTTATAATGACATTTAGGAAAAAACCAAACAAATTAAAATCACAGGTTCATGGAAAGTAAGACTGTAAAACCTCACCAATTACAGCTTGTGTCCCATTATAGTTGCTATCAGCAGTCCATATTGTGCAATCGGATGAAGCAAGTTTAGAAGTCCTTCTATGAAGACTAGGAGCACCTAGACTGAAATCAAGAGGTTCTCTGAGATTCAAAATATACAATGACCCACCAGACACTCCAGATCCAAGAGTAGCCAACATGTTTCATATTGTCAAGTAATCCAAATTGAGTAACATGAGATAATCTGGTCAAAAGTTTATCATAGGGAAAATATATAAATATTTTATATGGCAAGATAAAATGGAAGCATGCATATATATGGACCCATGTGGAATAAGCATAACAGAACATAAATTGATCAACCATCATAAAGGATTTTGGATACAATGCATTCTGGAATGATGAACCATCATCAACTGGATCAGGAGAATGCTTTCCAATCCTCTGTATGCAAGATATATTGGAAGGAAAACTTGTTCTGGTTTGTGAGGACATCCAAATACTTCCAAGTGAACTATTGCACGATGTCTTAGATTTAACTATAGGGGGCCAAACAGGTTCCGGCATGCAGTTGAACACATCATCGAAGTACTGCCCAATATTTCCAGATTCATACAGACTGCAAAACAAAAAACATGTCACATCACTATCCTTCATCCGAGACAAATATAGGGATATAAAAAATTGTGATCGAGATGATAGATCATAGTAAAGACAAACAACAATCATCATAGAAAATTACATTGAACCAAAAATTATACGGTAATAGTAGTAAAAAAAGATTTTATATAACCGAGGCCACAACAATTAATCCTGGTTTGGATCCCTTTGAAGCACGTTTCTCCATTTTTAACTGGGAGGATGTGACAAGTATTCATCCCCAAGTACCTAAGTGAAAGCGAATAGATACAGGTATACAACCATGCGAAAGCTTTCAGGATGTTAGAAGAAAGTGTGTGTGTGTGTGTGTGTATATATATATATAGAGAGAGAGAAATGATAAAATGCAACATGCGGTGTGCTCCCGCAGGCGGTTGATACACCCCGCCCCGACCGGTGTATCGCACTCATCCCCGATCGTGCGGCTGCGGGCGCACACCGCACGCACTGCACGCACCGCACCCTAACAAGCCCCTATATATATATATATATATATATATATATATATATATATATATATATATATATATATATATATATATATATGGGAATAAGTTTGCAGTTTTTTATAACTAATATGATAAACTAGGATCCAAGGAAAGTGAGAGAAATATACAAATCAGCTAGAATGAGAGAACGAAAAACTAAAGATATAAATCAAGATAAATTCATAAAAAATGAAGGCAATACTATCTTAGTGAAGGAAGATGAGATTAAAGACATGGAAATGCTACTTCCAAAAATTAATAAATGAGAACCCCACTTTGTATTTAGAACAGCCACAATATAGGCATTGTCATGTTTAATATCTTTCAATTAAAATAGTTGAAGGGGAGAAGGATTTGAAAATGATGCATAAAGGCAAAGAGTGGCCCTGATGAGATACCAATTGAAATTTGGAAAATCTTAGGAAGAACAAAATTAATTTGGTTAACTATCTTGTTTAATAAAATCTTATGAAGGGAGATGTCAAATGATTAGAGAAACATTATGGTACACCTATATATAAGAATAAAGTCCACGTTCAAATTGTTCTAATTATCATGGAATTAAGTTTATGAGTCTACATCATGAAATTATGGGAGAGAGTGATGGAACAAAGGCTAAGAAAGATGACAAGAAATTCGGAGAACCTATTTGTATTTATACCAAGAAGGTCCACACTGAAGACTATTTTCTTGCTAAGACAACTAATGGAAAGATTTAGAAAGAACAAAAAGAATCTACATATGATTTTTATCGACTTAGAGAAGCCTTATGATTACAACGAGATGATATTTTGTGGACTTCAAGGAGAAAAGGGGGCGCCTCAAGGTTATATTGAAGTGATTAAAGACATGTATGAGGGAACAATTACTAGTTTCAGAAGTAACTGTGGTGACACAAATGAATTTCCAGTAACTGTGAGACTCCACCAAGGGTCAACCTTAAGCACATATCTTTTTACTTTTGTCATTGATGAACTCACTGCTAATATCCAAGAAGTATTGTGGTTAATGTTATTTGCAAATGATATAGTGTTAGTCGATGAGACCAGAATGAGATTAAATACTAAATTGGAATTGTGGATGAAAATTTTGGAAGATAAGGGCTAAAAAATAGGTCGAGCTAAAACGGAATATATGAAGTGCAATTTTAAATAAAATAATAATGATAATGAAGCCCAATTCAAAATTGATGGCCAACAAGTAAAGTAATGTGATTGTTTTCGGTATCTTGGGTCTACCATATAGAAGAATTGAGAGATAGGTGATGATATATCCAATAGGATTAGAACAGGTTGGATGAAATGGAGAGGGGTCTCGGGAGTGCTACGTGATTGACACATGCCGTTAAGACTGAAGGGTGAATTTTACAAGACAACAATAAGACTCGCAATGTTATATAGTTCAGAACGCTGGCCCATAAAGAAAGCTCAAGCTCATAAGATGGGCGTGGCAAAGATAAGGATGTTGAGGTGGATGTGCAGAAAAACTAGGAGGGATAGAGGAATGAGCGTATTAGAGAAAGTGCTGGAGTGCACCAATTGAGAACAAGATAATGGAGAATAGATCAAGATGGTTTGCCCATGTATAACGCAGAGTAGGGCGGGCCCTATAAGGAGAGGGTTCCATATTAATGTGGAAGGTCCAAGGAGGAGGGAAGAACTACAATAACATTGATGAAAGTTGTTAGAAAAGACATGGAAAAACTTTCATTGACAACAGATATAGCTCTAAACAGACAGATATAGCCCTAAACAGAAATGAATGCCGAAGAATGATTCATAAAACTGATACCAAGTAGATGGGACATGGCTTGATGGTTATGGTTACCATGCATATTGTGAACCCTTGTACCTTTTTCCTACGCCATACAGCCTATCCTAAATAGTTTGAAAAAGGGTTGTTGGTTATTGCAATACCTAGAATAAAACCGCAAAGAAAAATTAGAATGAGGGCAAGAAAAACTTGAAACGTAAATTGCTGTCCAATGATGAAGTTATTTCCATATAAAATGTATCTGCCTATATACTTAAATCTATTCATATTCACCAATAACTTGGTAAACAGAGAAAAACCTGATTAACTCGGTATACTTCGATATGTAATCAAAAGTATGAAAATGGGGCTATTTTTTGGTGTTTTTTTTCTTTATCGACTCTGCATCACCTTCAATTCAAAGGAGTCGCAACTTGGCTAGATGAGTTTTCCATAGAGCTATTGATTCAAATAGTATCAACAAAGCAATTCAAAATGTCAAAATAATCTTTTTTCTCACACACACAAAAAAAAAATTCACTACAATAACATGCCATTAGCTGCAAATAAATCGGTCACTTACTTAATAACCCCACTCGTATTACCCACTGTTAAAATATTTGTTCCCCTTAAACCAATTGGGGTTTGAACAACGCCATACAATTGTTCCAAAGCATTATCAGCAACACCAGTTGGGCATGAATATTTCCAAACCTGTAATACATTTTAGATGATAAAAACATAGATAATGCTTATAAGTATAACTGAAAAAGAACATTTCAACAGATAAAAGAAGAAAACTGTGACGATAGATATTACTAGAGCTTGGAACTAAATCAACTATGCAGAGTTGGAAAATAAGCCACTGCAATCATAAAAAAAAAATACATGCACAAAATAGTTTCAGATAATTTGTGGTACAAATCTATTTATCAAGAAAGATGATGTAGGAATTGCATCAACTACATAAAAATTTAAACTTATGCGCAACACTGAGAACTCAAGAGAGAGAGCTGTGGAAAAAGACTAACATAATAACAACTATATATGGGATATTGGGAACCAATTTATTTTTAAACCAGAAAGGTCGCAAAAGTAATCAGAAGATTGGTTATGCTACTTCAGCGAAGACAGCAGCAGTCAAAGATGAGTGCAATATTTAAGATCAGAAAACCTCAAGTTAGTGAAATATATTTTGATAAAGGACTTGCAATCATACCATGGGATTAGAAGCTTGCAACTTCTGGTATTCATGCTCAAAGTTGTATCTACATTTATTGGAGATAAGAAGTCTACCATGCAGCTCCCTAACATGAAGCAGCTCAGAAGCTTTTACTTGCTTTCTCTTGCAGGCCTTGTCTATATGATATTTCTGCACAATATACAACATAACTCATTCTTCTTCTAAAGAAAATGACGTTGGAAATTGATCATTTCATCTAACCGGTGCATGTCATCATGCTTTCATTATATATGAGGAAATACGTGTCACAACCATGGAATCAAATGTCGACAAATTTCCTAAGATATCACTGAAATATGTCTTTTTCTCAAGGGCCCGACATTGAAATTGATCGAATTTCTAATATTATCAAATTTCCTTCCGACAAAATGAAATATCGACCAAAATGACAGACATTTGACCGAAATCCGACATTATGTCCTTTTTCCAGATAATTTCATTGAAATTTTTTATCTTTTTTAACAAAACACAACTCATCTTTATCAGTAAGAAATTACATTTTTCTCAATTTTGATTTTTTTCTTCATAATAGACAATATTTTACTGTCATCTTTATCCTGAAGTATTGCTGAAATATTTCATATAAAATCAAAATCTGACTGAAAAACGATAAATTTCCATCGAAAAACACCGAAATGTGACCGAAAAACGAAATATTGCCACCAAAATTTGTATTTCCATTTTTCAATTTTTCCACCGACAAATTACCGGAAAACGAAAATTTTCTTTTTTTTGGCCGACCGACATGGACACCGAAAACGACATTTAAAACCTTGGTCACAACTGCATCGGGTTCTTACAATCAGCAGTACATGTTCTGAATAGCAATATTGTTGATATCTTATTTGAAACCATAAATGAAAAAAATTCTAAAATATGTGAAATTCTTTTTTGGCTCAAATGCTTAAGACAATTCCAAAATTTTAATAGGTGTAAAGTATACACAAAACCTACTGAATCTCTAGATTTAACCTGACTGTAGCATAATCTTCTAGACTCAGATACCCAGTCAGTTGCCTTGTTAAACCTTATAAAAGGCATGAATAGCCTTGACTTTTTAAATTTGAATGTGCACTACAGGATATTATGGACTATCATGGATAATCTCTACGCTAAAAATTATTTTTATTAATGAATATTGCTAGAGAGAGTTTTTTTTTTAATAGTTGCTCATTTTATTAATACTCGAATGCATAGCAATCCCACCACTTTTCTTGAGAGGCGGCAGAATTGTCATTTTCGTACAATCCAAATTGAAAATTTGTGAAAATGACTATTTTCTCATTTTCCAATGTTTGAAACAACATAAAATGAAAAAATGGTTCACTTTTTAGTGAACAAACTATACAGCCTAAAAATAAAATATTTTCATGGAAAATACATTACCGTCAGTTTTCCTTCTCCATAGACTTCCTCGCAACCAAAACAAACTGATCAATTTAAAAACACTTTTAGCTATTATTTCTCACATTACTTTTTCATGTATAGGTTCGAAGCAGGGTTAGAGTGAAATTTAAGAGAGGAATTGACTTGATTTTACATGTTCAGTCCCACAAAGTCGAAATAAAATTTAAAGGTGCATGATCAAAATCCCATGTCGCTGAAAATGCACAAGAGTCCCCTTATGATTTGTTCAAGTAGTGAGCAAAGCTCAGTTTATTCACAATATTGTTCAAAGATCATATTCTCATCAAGGAAGTATTTAAAAATAGATCTTGATTTGATTCCCAAGTCATCAACTCATCGGCACCATAATTCAATCAAGCCATGTCCCATCTATGTGGGGTCGACTTTATGAATCATTCTTCGCCATTCATATCTATTTAGGACTATATTTGTTGTCAATGAAAGTTTTCCCATGTTTATTCTAACAACTTACATCAATGTTATTCTAGGTCTTCCTCTCCTCCTTGGGCCTTCCACACTAATCTGGGACCCTCTCCTTATCGGGGCCACCTCTGCTCTATGTTGTACATGCCCAAACCATCTTAATTTGTTTTGCACTATCTTGTCCTTAATTGAATTTGTTTTCACCCAACACTTTCTCTAATACACTTATTCCCAAGTCATTGACATATCCTTAAAATATCCATTTGACTACGTTATGCTTTGAGGGATCTTTCATGAAGATGTCCAAATATCCAAGCTATTAAGATAAAAAACCCTTCCTTTTTAGGTCTCGTTCTTTTGGGTGGAAATGAAGGGCGAAAATGAAGGGAGCGGCGGAAATAACTTCATTTCCGCCCTTCTTCGTCGTTCTTTTGGGCTATAAGTGGGTAGAAAAGCATCCACCTAGGTGGATGATTTCAACCGATTGGGTTGATTTACTTTCCTCCCAAATCTGGATAACATTTTCTTTCCTTTCTCCTACAAAAACGACGATTATATGATTTTTCCTCTTTTCCTGTGCAATCAAGGTGAGTTTTTCTCCTTTGGTTGTCTCCTTTGTTTCCGGCGCATTCCGGGCTGCATTTTGAGCCTTCCGTTTTTTTTCCTGCTTGATCCTCCACTAGGGTTGGTTCTGGCCATTTTTTGGTCCAAAGTTTGCAACTTTGCATTCCAACCATTATCAGGGTTAGGGTTTGTATTCCGGTCAGTTCCATGGTTAGGGTTTGCAATCCAGTCTTATTATGGTTACTTTTGTTGCTAAATTTGAGAATTAATGCATTTTATCTTTGAATTTGTGCATGGAGCTGCATTTAATCTTTGAACCAGTGTTGTGCTGAATTTGATCTTAGAATCATTGCAAAGTGCTGAGTTTGATCTTCAAATTAGTGCATAGTTCTGGATTTGATCTTCAAATCATTGCATAGGCGCAGGATTTGATTTTCAAATCAGTGAATAGTGCTGAGTCTGATCTATAAAAAAGTTCATAAGTGCTGCATTTGATCTTTGAACCAGTACATTAGTCCTGAATTTACTATTTGAATTAATGTATAAGTGATGCATTTTATATATGTATTAGAGCATATTTGACCTAATGTGTTAGTGCATAATTTGATCTTTGTACTAGTGTCGAGGTGATGATTTCTACCTGAGCCTAACTGATGTCCTGGTACAAAGATCAACTTAGACACTAATGCACTGATTCGTGACAAACTAAGATTGTGAGGTAATCTTGGATCAATGTTGTGCTGAATTTGATATTTGAATCAATGTTGTGCTGAATTTTATATTTGAATCAGTGTTGTTGGTCTACATTTGTTCTTTGAATCAGTGTTGTTGTGATGAATCTGATCTTTGAGTGTTGTTGGTGTTGTATTTGAATCTTCAAGCAGGTTTCCATATCCTTCTAATTTTTCTTTTCATTCCCTTCCCAAAAGAACAGCTGGCAAGCCTGGCATTGGTTTCATCACTTAGTTTCCTCCCTCTCAAAAGAACGGCATAAATGAAACTTGGTGGAAATGAAGTGAACGGAAATGAATTCAGCAACTTAACTTCCATTTCCATCGGTTGGGTGGAAATGAAAAGAACACACACTTAAGGAAGACTCTAGTAGGCGACTTGAGTCCTTGATCAAATCCAAAATAAATTTGATGTTTTTTCTTTTCTTAAATGTCCTTTGGAGTTTTGGATAGTATTTTTATTTATGATTATAAAATGTTTATAAATAATCTTTTCTTGGAGGTACAATCACATTGAAGTGATCACTTATCTCCTTGGTACGAACAAACTTGTGCCATTTAGAATCAATGTCATCAATCATATCCATGGAAGAGAAAGACAACTATGAGCAGGAAATTGGTGAGACAAAGTATCGCATTCACACCAAATGATCTAAAGGCTTAGCTTCTTAACTTGGATCTCAATTATAGCAAATCGAAAGATTATGTTCAACCGAAGAGATCTCTTAGTTGTGAGCCTTGCCCAATTTTGTTGTATGTCGTGCATATGCATACTCGATCCAAGGTCCCAAATCTCAATTTAGGGTCTAGGGTCTCCAGAACATGCGATCCATACGAAAGCATGTGAGCAAGTATAACTATTATAACGGTTAATTTTGTTAAGAGGCTTTCTACCCCACCCCCCCCCCCCCCCCGAGACAAAACCCACCCAACCCCTCACCGCACCCGACTTTGATCCCACAAGCTTGCAAATTCTTCCAACTTCGTCCAAGCTCTCTAACTATTCCCTTCGCTTCCAAAACTCTCCAACCACCCTCCTCACAGATTACCTCTTGTAAGCTCTCTAATTCCACTAACCATCCTCTCTTGCTCTCTACCCCCCCCCCCCCCCCCCCCCCCCCTCCTCTCATACTGACATCATCCAAGTGGCGAAGGACTATTATGTACCGAGGCGACATGATCAAAGGTGTACCGGCCTACTACCTACGGCATTTGCCTATCTACTCAACTACAAAGACATTCGCTAATGAACACGCACGCCTCAATTAAACTAGTCTTTTTATTTCATATTTATAAATGGCTAATGGTGCTTTGTAATTTATTAGTTGTAATGACTTAATACTTAATATTAGTTCTTGCTTACTACCACTTGCTTTCTTGCTTGGTATTATTACTTAGTATTAATTATACCGATCTTTACTAAGTCCTAGCAGTTAATACTATTTGTTTTTTGGCTTAGTACTACTTATCATTTTATTCTTGCTTTCTTTACTACTGACTAGGTATTGGTTAGTTGTTATTTAACATTAAATACAATGATGGGAGAAACTCAAACTGCAAAGTGGGCACTCCCTTCCCCCTTCCCTCTCCTCTTATAGTCACCCTACCTCAAACGGCAAGATGGAGCATTAAATACGACGTGACCGGGGTGGCCTCCGAGGTACTGAAGATGTGGCTCAAGAATCAGAGAAAGTTAGATGGATCCCATGATGAGGGGCCTCGACACCATGTTTATGCTAATATGGCGTTAGCCATCTAATCCGGGTCTTCCATGTGGCACTGCGACAAAGCATGCGCTTGAAAACCGAGACAGTGGCTCATTGTGTCCAACTCAGAGCAGCCACGTGTCTCAAGGACAAAACCGCTCACAGGAAGGCGGTCGCCGGCCGGCATGCCTTCGATATGGCGGCCTCCCACGTGCGACGCATGTGGCAGACCACCCGCATGCATCACTTACTGGCCAGCTGGGCCCATAGTTACGAAGTTTGGATTCAACAATAATTCGTCTTGTGTGAAGCTCGTGAAAAAGTGGCAAAAATTAGACAAGGCAGAATAAAAAGGGGAAAATAGGGGAAAAGATCAGGTTCGGGATTTAAATAGCCTAGGAGGGCGCAATTGTGGTTGTATAAGGACGCTGCCATTGAACATTGAACAAAACATAATCACGGACACAATGCCAACGTGGGGTGCATCGGCCATCGCACAAATGTTGGTCGATGCCCCCCATATCAGAATTTGTCCGCGTTTATGTCTCGTTGTATGTTTTTTATAAGGATGTTCCACTGTATGTTCAAATAACATTTTTCGATGCATAAATGTACATCCCCCTCGTTGCCTACATGAACCCACCAACTAATGACACATGTCACAACGTGTGGCATCTCTACGACTCCTCAGCACTAGGGTGGGACTCGACAAGAGGACCAGTACACAAAATCCAGTGACCTTCAACCATTAAGCCATCCCATGGCGTCTCGGAGGGCTCTCCTCCCTAGGGACCCTCCTATTCCAACGATCACCAAAGACTCACAAGACTAAGCCGCCTCGACCCTAACGGTCTCCTAGAAGGTAGGAGGCCTCTTCCCCAATAGTCCACATGGCACCCGCCGTAGCGGGCTCTAGAGAGACCCAAAGGCCCACACAAGGCCAACTTCATGAATTCCCAAAACCAAGCGAGCTCTCGAGAAGAAGGGGAACCATGCCTCTGATGCTATGAGACACAAGACAAAGACGACTTGACGAACTCACCACAACGGGCACCTTCGTCATCGGCAGAAGTCGTACTTCAAGACTAGGACACCCCAGGGAACTCCCTAGACAGGCGATCTCTGCAACACGCCTCTAGAAGACCACGGATGAGCCATGTGCCACCCATATCCGCATTAAATTCTGAGTCATGATAGGATGGCCAGTTAGGCGTGCTAGTCACTTCACGCGTTGAGGTCACCGTGTACGGACACCAGCCCTTGGAAGCCATGACCTGTTGCTCGGTGCAGCATGGTTGTCACATGAGGAAGAGGTAGCCACGTACGGTCACCTACTCCGAACCATCCGGTCGACGCCACGCCGATGCCCAGCTAGAGTTCTCACCAACCCTGCTGCCCCGGTTCCCCTCTATAAAAGTGAGTGAAGGCCACCGCAAAAGAGTTCAGTTCACCGGTTGGCAAATCAGGCTCCCCTTACTAACTCTCCCCATCCGGTAGCCATTGCCTGATGTTCTCCTTTTTCTTATGAAAATTGGAATTTTTTTCAGAGTCCCCTTGTTGGTCTAATTTAGAGCATCACACAGAGATTCGTATTGAAGACAGTATTCGAGCCGAGGAGAGAGATGAGCTGTGCATACCTCGTTTGGGTCGCAGGGTTCGGTAGAGGAAGTGGAAGCGCGGCTCGATCCAGGTATCGGGCCTTTGATAGGAAAATATCGATTCTTCTGCTGATCGAAGTAGAAACCGGGAAGATCTGGACATCAAATTTCATACGGCATCAAGAGGGGAGGGAGGGCGAAAGAAGAGAGAGAAAGAAGGGGAAGAGAGAGAAAGAGGTGCAGTACCTTTGGGTGGTGGCATCTTCGTCCTTCGAGAGGGCGCGCGAAGGGAACGAGGAGTAGGGGGTTGAAGGGCGAGAAATCCCCCTGTTTGCTGTGGTTTTATAAGTTGGCAAGATGTGGGAAGCCGCGGGTACACGAACGACTCTTTTCCCCGCCGAGGCGGTGTCGTGGCAGCCAGGGTTGGGAATAGGCTCCACTGAGCGTATCCAACGGGCTCCTAAGGCCCTTTTTGGAATTCCTGAAGCCCAAAATTATAAAATAATAGGAGAGCCAATTTGGATAAGTACAAAAAATCCAAAAAATGTTTCTACGGAAAGCCCAAAACCAGCTCTTGAAACTCATTTTGGCATAGCCCAAAAAAAAAGCTCCATGATCCGGATCCATTTTATTGATTCTTCGGAGAGCCTCGCGAACGAAAGATTGAACCTCGTGATCTCATCTCTCTCTCCCACCCTCGCGATACCCCCCGGATCCCATTTCCCATCCCTCGACGCCCTCTCGACGCCGAAAGATAGAGCCCTCACCCTCGCAAAAACCAGGTTCTCTCTCTCTCTCTCTCTCTCTCTCTCTCTCTCTCTCTCTCTCTCTCTCTCTCTCTCTCTCTCTCTCTCTCTCGCGTGCACACGCACCGCCGGAGGGTGCCGGATCGGGGCTCCTTGTGTTGCTGTCGCGTCGCTGTGAGAAGGCCGGGGGGCGCCAGATCAGGCCTCCCCTCTCTCACTCTCGCCACCGGAGACGCCGGATCAGGCCTCCCCTCTCTTACTCTCGCCGTCGGAGACGCCAAATCGGGCCTCCCCCTAGCAACGACAGAGGGAGCGGGATCAGAGACCCCGTTGATCGGGCTGCCGGAGGGCGTTGGTTCGGATCTCTCCTCTCTTGATCTCACCGCCGGAGGGCACTAGATCAGATCTCTCCTCTCTTGATCTCGCCACCGGAGGGCGCTGGATCGGATCTCCCCTCTCTTGATCTCACCGCCGGAGGGTGCCAGATCGGGCCTTCGCCTCGCCGTTGGAGGGCACCGCGAGAAGGTTGCGGCTACTGTGTGAGGTGGTGAGGGAGAGGAGATTGAGTCCCCCCTCTTTTTTCAGCTTCGCCGAGACTCAGGAGACACCTTGAGTTGGGGCTTTGTACCACATGTCTCTTGAATGGCAGTGGACCCTATGGTTGTATGGTACGCAGGATGTGCTAAAGGTCAATGGATGTAAAAGTGGGGGTCCAGCTATTTGCACCTATGGATATTGCCCATAGTATTGGTTTACATTCTGTTCACCAAATATTATCTGTTTGAGAAATGCTACTCAGCCCGAAGGTTTGTCTCGATTTCGCCGACCCGATTGACGTGGCAGATTGCAACTGGTGGCTGAAAACCACTACCGATTTTAAAATCTTTAACAGCACCAGTTACATGCTGTCACTGTTGTAGATCGTGTGTCCTTAGCATAGAATTTCTGTATTAACATTAATAAAGATGACTTTGGTTATTGCTTTAATTAGACTACTACTCTGGTATATGATAATACTCATATAATAAAAGGACCCTAAGGAACACAGTAGGCCACTGAGGCACATGGTGGATCCATGCTTGAGAGACCCAGTGGACCAGTTCTGTGTAGACCTAGAACTAGTTCACAGCTTAGGTGATGCTGGTCGCTTCACCGAGAACAAGCTGTTGGCAGGTAGAGGATGTGGTGAAGTCTTCACCACGGGAACGTGGGATTCTCATTCACCTAACCAAGCACGATGATCGTGTTGAACAGGAACCAAAACGGTGCACAGTTCAGTGATTCAGACACTGGTGCATAAACTGTCTTACTACTATAGATAATATGTCCTTAACCCTGAGGGACCATGTACACTGGGCCAACTAGTTGTGTGGTGCTTTGATGTGCCAACGTGTGCGGACCTTCCATAGTCCAATACCACGGTACGTTGGGTTACCCGGCTGGCGCTTGAGTGACATGTAATCCCTACAGGTTATCCGACGTCCAGTATTGGATGGGTGCGTTTTGATGAGTCAATCTGTCCACACAATTAACCCAGGCCTAGTGGTTGTCAGTATGACTGACGACGTTCCGGATACTAGGCATAGCACCGGAAGGTATGTGGTGTTATAGATGACAAGTCATCAAACCCTAGTCAGATGATCGATTGGGATCTGACGGTGCTCCCCACCGCCCGAGTCATATCATGGCACCAGTAATAAGAGAGACTAAGGATTATCGGAGTATAGTAGAGAACAGGGTTACGAGGGAGTAACATAAGTTTAGGATCACTAGAGTTCAACTCGCATCGCACCCTGAGTGGCTACGCGGGTTAATCGGATTAGGGCTGATTAACGGAACTTTCGGTGTGTCACTGGAACAGTTAATCAGGGATCCGGTTGGAGCTAGAGATCCCGAACCCTGAAGGTTCCATCCTGTCGTTGCGTATAGGAATTGTTCCCCAACCTAGTTGGATGTGAAGTAGCGCGATGGAGCGCAAGCCCGGAGCCTAAGAACCTAATTCACATGTATTACGGGCCGTAGGGGTATTTTGGTAAATACTAAAATATAGCTCAGAACATATTGAATATGGATCTCAGAATGAGCGAAATAATTTCAGGAGCTCATAGGCGCTAACGGAACTCGATTCTGAGTAGCGCACCTCACTCAGTCTCTCTTTCAGTTTTCCACTTTTCGTGAAGGGCGTTTTCGTCCAGGCTTCACGATAGACACTTGGAATCCCTACAAACCGCCCCTCTCTATCCTAATCTACTAGGGGCCGGCCCTAGCTTCCTTGAAGCTATGGGAGACCGGCCCTATAAGAGAATAGGGAGAGGGAGGGCCGGCCCTAAGCTCCCTCTCCTCCAAAAATCCGAACCCCCTCCCAATCCTCCTCCATTGTAGTTTCGGCCAAGGAAGAAAGAGGAAGAAGAAGGGAGAAGAAAGAGGAAGGAAGGAGAAGGAAGAAGAGAGAAAGAGAAAGAGGAAATCTTACGGCTCGCCATCGTTTTCGCAATAAATTCCTCCGTCGGCTCGTAGTCCTTGCACTCAGAGACGGGACATCGAGGATTCTTCAATTCGCAAAGGACAAGGTGCTATCCGATAGTTTCCCTTGCGATTCAAGTGTGGTTCTTCATCGTTCCGTCATCTCCGGATCATAGATCCATAAGGTATGATGATTTTAAACACCTAACTAGATGCATACATATCTTCCGTAAATCGTAGTATGCCTGTAGGGTGTCCGCACATATGCTAAGATCATAGATTTGCATGTAGATTGTTTTGTAGAATTAATTGTAATAAAACATACACCGTATGATCTTCGGATCTATCTTTTGTTTCCGCTGCGACTCTGATAAGCGGATCCAATTCCAACAATTGGTATCAGAGCACGCTTTGGTGTATGTTTCTTGCATGAATTCGTGAAAACATCATGTGAATATATGATGGCATATGTTTTCGTCGGGGTTCGGCGTAGATCATGCATATGGATTGTGCTATGTATCGTCTTTTTGCAGGTGCCGCGCTGAATAGTAATATGTGATTACATGCATCTGGGGGTCGGACCCCGGATTTAATTTTTGCATTGATTATTATTGTGCTTGTGGATTTTAAAGCTCTAGATGGGCGAGGGTGGGGGTTGACCATCCTCGGTTCCCTGGCCATGTTTCTAGGATTGTTTTCTTTTCTTTCTAGCGAAATTGTACACGAACGAGCACTTTCTTGAAGCGTGTTAGTTTTTCGGTCACAGGAAGAAGGAGATGATGCTACATTCACGGTTCGGGCAAGCGGTACCATGACGTGCAAAGACCCGGCGAAAGCGTGCACGTTGGCGATGATCGGGATCGTCGTCAAAGATCGTGCGGAACGGAAGAGTAGGATATCTTGGCTATGCTATTCAGGTTCAGGGGTCGGATCCTGGACTTGATTCAGTTTGGATGCTATTTCTGTTGTTTCTCTTTATTTAGTATTTAGAGAACCCCGATGATAATGTGATTATCTATCTTGCTTGTGAGTTTGTCTCTAGATCAGGCTTAGGGTTAGTACTAAGCTTATGGATTCATCGATGTCTCTATATGGTTCTAACATGTGCGAATCCGGTGGCTAGCTAAAAGGAAATGTGGTAATCGCCCTCGTGGTAGTTCAGGTAGCCAAGTACTGTGCACCGAGATAGACGCAGTGTTAGATTTGTTTAGAGATAATTAACTAATATCGCCATAAGAAGTATGATAACCCTAGTGGGATGCCCTTTCCCCACGTGGTTCTAGCGACCAAGTTAGGTTAGGATTTCACTGTGTGATACCCGTTTCTAGATGACGTTTGATGGTAGTATGAACTCATCACGATTTGGTTATGCCACCATTAGGTTGAGGTCCGGCGGAGGTTGTCAGATGTCCCTATTTGGCCAGCATCGAAACCTATAATGAGATGAGGTCTACTATGACATTAGGCATCAAACTGTGAACGAGACATCATCGTAGTGGGAGTCCTTTCCACATTGACCTTAGGCTAGGCTCCAGATCTTAGGATTATGGGCAAACTAGTGAAGTATCGGGATCCTTGGGATCTATGTAATGTGATCCTTGCAAGAAAGGCGAAAGCTGAGTATTCAAGGTAGGGACTATGATATTTTTCGAGGAGACTAATGATTTGCGGGAAGGTTTGTAATCCTAGTGGGAGCACGGTATACCAGGGTCTAAGTCTAGGAGGTCATGACCTTTCTAGATATGCATAAAACCTCATAAAGAAGGGATGTGTAAGAGGTTCCCTCCAAAGGGGAGCCCCTGGCCTCCACAATCAATCGGCTAAGGGTTTGGGTAGGAGGTACGCAGTTCGATATTCCCACCGGGTAAGAGCTGTGTTTCCTTTCATGCTGGTTCGCCTAGTGGTTTCCTACGGGACATGGAGGATGTCGGTGGCAGTGGGTGATGGTTTTTTTCCTGCATCGCGGGAGCCTATGAACCCCCCTGCCGACACCACCTAGGTTTGTGGGAAGCATCCGAAAGCTTGTGTGAAGCCACCATTGCTGCACACGCGGGTCACATAAAGCTGGCCAAAAGGAGACTGGGAGGTCTTCCAGTTTACCATGGGTAATTCTGATGAAGACTGGGTTGTAAAAACCCTGTTGGCAGAAGCGGTTGCATGCTCTCACCGAGATACTATCTCCAATTCAAGGCCGATAGTCTCAGTGCTCGAGCCCATGGAATTTAGATTCCTGGATGTCTCCACTTGAGGTAGTGAAGACATAGCGGCTAGAGTAAACATTATCTATTTCTAAATTCCATGAAATAGATTGTAGTAAACCCTAATTTTACTTTGAACCATTGTTTACAGAAATCATGACCAAGCTCGACCCCCTTGCCTCCATACTTAATGATAACAAACTTACAGGACCAAACTACGAGGACTAGAAGCGTAACCTGATGCTCATCCTAAGGGTTGACAAACACACAATTGCCCTAAGTACCCCTCAACCGGCCATGCCGGGACCAAGTGCAACTGAGGTCCAGTTGAAGGAATGGAAAGACTGGCTAGATGCTGATAAGATGTGCAAGTGCTACATAGTGGCATCCTTGCAGACCGTCCTTCAGAAGCAAGTTGAAGACATGGCCTTTACTTCAGACATGATGCTCTACCTAAAGGAAATGTTCAAGGGTCGTAGTCGGGTAACTCGTTACCTGACCATCAAGAAATTGGTGTCCACGAAGATAGCAGAGGGGACTTTAGTTCGGGATCATATGCTGAAATTGTTTGGCTATGTGAACAAACTTGGTTCCTTCGATGTCATCTTGGATGCAGAGATCCAGACCGATATTTTTCTCGTGTCTCTGTCAGGAGCGTTTGAGGGCTTCGTTACCAACTTTAACCTTAACCGGTTGGAGATATCTAACACAGAGCTCCTAGCGGCGCTCCAGGCGGCAGAGGACGGGATGAATGCAGGAGCCCAATCCCTGAACGTAAAGCGGAACTCTTCTCTGAAAGCCAAAGGCAAGTTTCAGAAAAAAAAGTCTAAGAAGCCCGTGAAGATGGGCCAGGTGCAGTTGCAGGTTCCTAAGCAGAATGATCCGGTGAAGCCCAAAGGAAAATATTTCCGATGTGACAAGAAGGGGCACTAGAAGGGCGACTGCCACGTGGCTCCCAAGAAGACTGAGAGAGGTATATCGCAAATCCATATAGTGGAATCCCTTGTAGCATCTAGTTGTTCTCCAGTTTCATGGATTGTGGATTCTGGTTCCACTAACCATGCTTGCAATAATTTGCAGGGGTTCAAGGAGACAAGAAAACTGGATGATAGAGAGATAATCCTGAGCATAGAAACTGAGGCCGTGGTAGAGGCTGAAGCAGTTAGAGATATCGTCTTGCAGTTCCTTGATGGAAGAAGTTTATTACTTAGAGACATACTTTATGTACCGTCCTTGAGACGAAATTTAATTTCTATTTCCTTATTGAATAATAAAGATTTTTCAGTTTTATTTGATGCTTCTGGTAGGTCAATTAAATTGAATGGTTTATTTGTTTATAAGGGAAAGATACAGAATGGTCTCTATGCAATTAACTTCAATCATAAGCAGGATAACATAACTGAAGCTTGTGTGATTAATTCATCTAAAAGGAAAAATCCCTCAGATAATCCAATACTTATTTGGCATCTAAGGCTTGGACACATAGCCTCAGACAGGATTCATAGGTTGGTTAAGGTAGGACTTTTAAGTCTAGATATTTCAGAAAGCTACCGACGTGTGAGTCTTGTCTGGAAGGCAAGATGACTAAAAAATCTTTCCGAGCCAAAGGTAGCAGATCTAAGGAGGTATTAGAGTTAGTACACACTGATGCATGTGGGCCCATAAGTGTCCGTACTATAGGAGGCTTCGAGTATTTCATCACCTTCACGGATAATCACTCGAGGTTTGGATACATATACCTAATGCGGCGGAAGTCTGAATCCTTTGATAAGTTCAAGAAGTTCAGAGCTGAAGTAGAAAAGCAGATGGGTAAAAGTATCAAGTCTCTTCGATCGGATCGAGGAGGCGAATACCTATCGGATGAATTTTTTGGGTACCTGCGTGAGCATGGGATCGTATCCCAGTTGACTGCACCAGGGACACCACAACAAAATGGTATATCTGAGAGGAGAAACCGAACTTTGTTAGATATGGTTCGGACTATGATGAGTTATGCCACATTGCCACCTAGTTTTTGGGGATATGCCCTAGAGACAACAATATATACTTTGAACTTTGTTCCATCAAAGAAAGTACCCCTAACTCCTTGGGAGCTGTAGTTGAAACGAAAGCCAAGCTTACAGCACTTTAGGATTTGGGGTTATTCAGCACATGTGCGGAAGGACAAGCGAGATAAGATGGAGTCAAAAACTAAGGTATGTCTGTTCGTTGGGTATCCAAAAGGGATAAAGGGTGTTTTATTTTATGATCCTGAGCATAGAAAGGTTGTCGTCTCGACGAACGCCGTATTCTTGGAGCAGGATTATTTAATAGACCATAAGCCTACCAGTAAAGTAGTTCTTGAAGAATTCTTGGTACTGATGGGAGTACGCAGACATAAAACATAGTGGGAGCCGATACCACTAAGATAAACGATACTGTAGAATCGACTCCTATGGAACCACCGCAGGCTCGTCGTAGTGGGAGGACCACAAGTGCTCCTGATAGATACATTGGAGAAGCCTTAATGGTAGATCCAGAGTTTTAGGAGGATGATTCTCTGAACTATGACGAAGCGATGGTATCCTCTGACCATGCAGCATGGCAGGAAGCCATGGAGGCAGAACTGACATCGATGTCCCAAAACTTGGTCTAGACACTTGTAACACCACCTCACAATATTAAACCTGTTGGGTGTAAGTGGGTGTACAAAAGGAAAAGAGGTCCGGATGGTACCATTGAGACTTACAAAGCTAGACTAGTCGCTAAGGGTTATACCCAGTGAGAAGCGATCGACTATGACGAAACCTTTTCGCCAGTGGCTATGCTTAAGTATATCCGGATTCTCTTGTCCATTACAGCCCATTATGATTGGGAGATCTAGCAAATGGACGTCAAGATCGCATTCCTTAATGGGGATTTGGAAGAAGACATCTACATGTCTCAGCCTCCAGGCTTTGTCACAAAAGGTCAGGAAAGTCTGGTGTGTAAGTTGCAAAGGTCCATTTATGGACTGAAGCAAGCATTCAGAAGTTGGAACATGCGTTTTGATCAGGCTATCCAGTCATATGGATTTGAGCAGAACGTGGATGAACCATGTGTTTATAAGAGGAGCAATAAGACTGCAGTAGTTTTTCTAGTGCTTTACGTAGACGATATCCTGCTCATTGGAAACGATGTTGGAAAGTTGTCTACAGTGAAGGGGTGGTTATCCTCTCAATTTGACATGAAAGACCTGGGTGAAACGAGTTATGTTCTGGGGATCAAGGTAACTCGAGATCGCCAGAACAAGACTCTCTCGTTGTCACAGTCAGCCTACATAGATACTATCTTGGTCAGATTCAGTATGCACAACTCCAAGAAGGGACTGGTTCCATTTAGATATGGAATGAAATTGTCCAAGGATCAGGGTCCTAAGACTCCTGAGGAAAGGGCAGAGATGCAGGAGATACCTTATGCTTCGGCTATAGGGAGTCTGATGTATGCTATGCAGTACACGAGACCAGATATATACTATGTAGTAGGCATGATGGGCAGGTATCAGTCAAATCCTGGTCCAGAGCACTGGACTGTTGTGAAAAGTATACTCAAGTATCTCCGTAGAACGAGAGATTATGAGTTAGTTTACTCTTTACAGGAACTGATGCCGATTGGATATACGGATTCTGACTTTGAGTCAGATCCGGAATCCAGGAGATCGACGTCAGGGTTTGTGTTTTCATTAGGAGGAGGAGCTGTCAGTTGGAGGAGCGTGAACTAGGGATGCATCGCGGATTCGACGACAGAGGCTGAGTACATTGCGGCGTGCGAAGCAGCTAAGGAGGCAGTGTGGCTCAAGAAGTTTCCACGGACTTAGGATGCGTACCGGGAGCTCAAGATCCTATTGTCCTTTACTGTGATAATAGTGGAGCGGTAGCACAATCCAAGGAGCCAAGATATCACCAGAAGAGCAAGCATATCGAGCAAAAATACTACATTATTCGGGACTTGCAGAAGCGATGGGAGGTTGCAGTGACTCAGGTGGCATCTGCAGATAACATGGCGGACCCTTTCACAAAGGCATTACTGACCAAGGCTTTTGAGAAGCACGTGGATGCCATGGGAGTTAAGACTGTTGTTCCCCGCTAGGCCAAGTGAGAGATTGTTGTAGCTTGTGTGTCCTTAGCGTGGAATTTCTGTATTAATATTAATAAAGATGACTTTGGTTATTGCTTTAATTAGAATACTACTCTGGTATATGATAATACTCATATAATAAAAGGACCCTAGGGAACACAGTAGGCCACTGAGGCGCATGGTGGATCCATGCTTGGGAGACCCAGTGGACCAGTTCTGTGTAGACCTAGAACTAGTTCACAGCTTAGGTGATGCCGGTCGCTTCACCGAGAGCAAGCTGTTGGCAGGTAGAGGCTGTGGTGAAGTCTCCACCACGGGAACGTGGGATTCCCATTCACCTGACCAAGCATGATGATCGTGTTGAACAGGAACCAAGACGGTGCATAATTCAGTGATTCAGACATTGGTGCATAAATTATCTTACTACTATAGATAATCTGTCCTTAACCCTGAGGGACCATGTATACTGGGCCAACTAGTTGTGTGGTGCTTTGATGTGCCAACGTGTGCGAACCTTCCATAGTCCAATACCACGGTACGTTGGGTTACCCGGCTGGCGCTTGAGTGACATGTAATCCCTACAGGTTATCCGACATCCAGTGTTGGATGGGTGCGTTTTGATGAGTCAATCTGTCCACACAGTTAACCCAAGCCTAGTGGTTGTCAGTATGACTGACGACGTTCCGGATGCTAGGCATAGCACCGGAAGGTGTGTGGTGTTATAGATGACAAGTTATCAAACCCTAGTTAGATGATCGATCAGGATCTGACGGTGCTCCCTACCGCTCGAGTCATATCATGGCACCAGTAATAGGAGGGACTAAGGATTATCGGAGTATAGTAGAAAACAGGGTTACGAGGGAGTAACATAAGTTTAGGATCACTAGAGTTCAACTCGCGTCGCACTCTGGGTGGCTACGCGGGTTAATCGGATTAGGGCTGATTAATGGAACTTTCGGTGTGTCTCCGGAACATTTAATCAGGGATCAGGTTGGAGCTAGAGATCCCGAACCTTGACGGTTCCACTCTGTCGTTGCGTATAGGAATTGTTCTCCGACCTAGTTGGATACGTTGGATGCGAAGTAGCGCGATGGAGCGCAAGCCCGGAGCCTAAGAACCTAATTCACATGTGTTACGGGTCGTAGGGGTATTTTGGTAAATTCTAAAATATGGCTCAGAACATATTGAATATAGATCTTAGAATGAGTGGAATAATTCCAGGAGCTCATAGGCGCTGACGGAACTCGATTCCGAGTAGCGCACCTCACTCAGTCTCTGTTTCAGTTTTCCACTTTTCGTGAAGGGCATTTTCTTCCAGGCTTCACGATAGACACTTGGAATCCCTAAAATCCGCCCCTCTCTATCCTAATCTACTAGGGACCGGCCCTAGCTTCCTTGAAGCTATGGGAGGCCGGCCCTATAAGAGAATAGGGAGAGGGAGGGCCGACCCTAAGCTCCCTCTCCTCCAAAAATCCAAACCCCCTCCCAATCCTCCTCCTTTGTGGTTTCAGCCAAGGAAGAAAGAGAAATAAGAAGGGAGAAGAAAGAGAAAGGAAGGAGAAGAAAGAAGAGAGAAAGAGAAGGAGGAAATCTCGTGGCTCGCCGTCGTCTTCGCAACGAATTCCTCCGTCGGCTCGTAGTCCTTGCACTCAGAGACGGGACTTCGAGGATTCTTCAATTCGCAAAGGACAAGGTGCTATTCGACAGTTTCCCTTGCGATTCAAGTGCGGTTCTTCATCATTCCGTCATCTCCGGATCATAGATCCATAAGGTATGATGATTCTAAACACCTAACTAGATGCATGCATGTCTTTCGTAGATCGTAGTATGCCTCTAGGGTGTCCGCACATATGCTAAGATCATAGATTTGCATGTAGATTGTTTTGTAGAATTAATTGTAATGAAACATACACCGTATGATCTTCGGATCTATCTTTTGTTTCCGCTGCGACTCTGATAAGCGGATCCAATTCCAACAGTCCGTCAATCGGGCCAGCGAAATCGAAAAAACCTTCGGGCTGAATAGCATTTCTCTATCTGTTTACATGAAATCTACATAATGGGTTTTGATTAAGGTGCTATTTTTAACAATTTTTTAATATCAAAATTGCCTATGAGATGCTCTCCCAGCTAATAACCTTCGGACTTACTTTAGTGGCATTGTTGCTACAGTGATTTTATTGGATCAGCTACATTTATTTGGGCTAGGTTTAGGTTTTGGGTTTGGTTCATTGTTAGGGGTATAGAATTAGGATTAGTGTTCACTATTTATAGTATATAATTAGGGTTATGCTCCAACTAGTTGTACAATTTTGGTCACATACAACATGGGTTCTCAAAGGGTTGCTATTCATCCCAAAGGTTTTTCTGATTCCGCTGAGCTCGATTGACATGGCAGTGTACGAGTGGTGGTTGAATATCATTAGTGACTAATACCACCAGTCAAACTCTGCCACGTCAATCGGTTTGAGAGGAATCGGGATAACCTTCAGACTTCTTGTTCTCAAATTACTTTGGCAAATAAAGTCTTATACATGAATTGCAATTACCATATTTCAAGCCAACGAGCTATTGGCTCTTATGTTTATAAAACCTGATTTTTTTTATAGAAATCTTTGATGGTATTTCTGTGGATATTTACAATAGAGATTTACTATGATTTAAAAATAATATTTTTATTTTGATTATTGTAATAGATGGCATCTGCATCTTCTATTCCTGTGGAGACTGGGTCTCAGAGGGTTGTCACGACTATTTGAACCCATGAGCACGAGAATCTTTACATTGATATAATGGTAGAACATGTTAAAAAGGATGATCTGACTACTTCGACTTTTTCAAAGTCTAGCTGGAAGGAAATATGTGCTGAGTTTTTTAGTAAGGCACAAAAGTCTTATGATTCAAAACAATTTAGAAACAAGTTTAATAAACTATGTCAAAGGTATAAAATTTTTCAAAAGCTTGTTGACCATACTGGGTTTGGATGGGACCCGATCACTAACAATGTGACAGCACCTGATCAATTGTGGGAGGATTACCTTAAGGTATCAGTTCTTTCCTATAACGAATACTGAAATATTAGGTAAATAAAACTTTCAAAGTACATTGCTATGTGTTTTATAGGTAAATCAAGATGCAAAGATCTTTAGGATCAGAGGTTGTCCTGAATTTCCTAAGATATGCATAATTTATGGTGATACTACTGCCAGAGATGACTTGGCATGGTCTATCAATGAGGATCTTCCTCCAAGCCTCCATAGCCGTGAGTCTGAGTTTCTTGATGATGATTCAGACTATATCCCAGAAACACAAGCTCCTGAAGCACCTACAACCGGCATACCTATACCGAATTCACAAGCATCCTCTCACCGTACCCAACCTACTACTGCTAGCAGTAGGCGTTGAAAGAGTTTTACCAAGGGCGACTCAATTCTAGAAGCCCTAAATAGTATTGCAAAGATAGCACGGAAGAAATACTCCAGGACTTCCTCCTCATCTAGACGTAATGCGACTTTTTTTATCGGTGCCTGCATGGAAGTCCTAGGGAAGCTCGAGGATATTCCAATAGAGAAATATATGAAGGCTGGTGAGAAGCTTCAGGTGAAAAGTTGGAGGGAGACCTTTATATCTATGTGTAAAGAACATAGGAGGTGGTGGGTAGAGCATTTGGACTGATGATCCATTCTTTATTTTTTACTTTGCATGTAATAACTAGACCTTCGTGTCTATAAGGTGGAGTATTTAGACTAATGATCCATTCTTTTTCTTTTTTTCTTCTGTTGGCATATAATAACGAGACATTTTTTATCTGCTATGATCTACTACTTGGATTGATAAAATAAAACTCTTTTTTTACATGGGATATTGTTTAGATTTTAAAAGTTGACTATGTTTGTTCATAATGGTTTTTCTTTAGATATTCGTTTCTCTTATTATAATATGTGTCATGATTTATTATTTATAAAAATTTATAATTATTTTTATATTATTTTTACTCGGACTTGAATATGTTTATATTGTAAAATTGATAGGATGTCAAACTCTATGATGTCTAGCGATACTGAGGGTTCATTATCCCCTCAATTGTTTGATGATTCAGAGGTATCTAACATAATTGACAAATCATCTGATGATGAGATATTTTTTGATATGGTGTTTGCTACTACCATATCAACAGGATTATATGTACTGAGGACTCTTTGTAGAAAGCCATATAGGGATGACTCCCTAACAGGTGTTGAATATGTAATGCATGTTGTTATTCGAAATAAACAACGCTGCATTGATATGCTACATTTAGAGCAACACGTTTTTCTAAATCTGTGCACTTTATCGAGGGGCAGAGGATTTCTTAGAGATACTAAACATGTTAGTATTGAAGAGTGGATGGTTATTTTCTTGATGACATTGGGGCATTGTGGCAGCAACAGGACTATTTCTGATCTTTTTCAACATTCAGAGGAGACGACGTCACGACATTTCAACATCGTACTACGAGTTATTTGTGCTTGGGGTAAAGAGATAGTCGTCCCATCTAACATTGACATCGTTCTTCCCCAGATCCGATACAACGAGAAGTACTATCCATGGTTCGAGGTGAATAAAAAATTATTATTATTATAACTTTTATTGTTATTGTTATGACTAAAATATTTTTTTTTATTTGTTATATAGAGTTGCATAGGTGCAATTGATGGAACACATATAAGTGCACACGTACCGACAAATCGACAAATTCCTTATAGAAGGAGGAAAACAACCATTACACAAAATGTGATGGCAGCATGTTCTTTCGACATGCGATTTATATTTGTGTATACTGGTTGGGAGGATACAACCAATGATTCAAGAGTATTCCTGGAAGCTATTAGCAGACCCTCACTTGAGTTCCCTCATCCATAACCCGGTAAGAATGAAACTTATAATCATATCGTTTTTATATTATAAAATTTTATATAATATTTGGTTGTGTAGGAAAATATTATGTGGTAGATGCATGCTACCCAACTATGGCAGGATATATAGCTTCACACTGGTATGAGCGGTATCACTTGTCTGACTATATAGGAGGTGGTAATAGAAGGCCTTGAAGAGCTAAATAGCTATTCAATCAGCGTTATTCCTCATTTAGGAATGTCATTGAGCAATGTTTCAGTATGTTGAAGGTGTGCTTTTCGATCTTGAAGTTAATGCCATCATATCCACTACATCGTCAGAGGTTTATTGTGGCAGCATGCTGTATAATACATAACTATCTACGAATTGAGAGAGAGATGGATGAGATATCTGCCCGATTTGAAGGTGAGGATGTAGTGGTAGCAACTGAAGATGGCCCCACAGAATATGTTGGAGGAGCGATAGGTCCACATAAGAACCATGAACTTAGGGATATCATCACACATCGTTTAGCATTGCATTACAGTATGCCAATTTAATGTATCATCTTATATTTGAAGCACTACTATTATTACTTTGGGATGAGACTTGTAATAAATAATTTTGATATTTTGTATGGACGTGTGATATCTTTGAATAAGACTTCTAGTATAATTTTTTTTATAATTTAATATTATTATGAGTTACATTGGTAATGAATGTCAAAAAAATATTTTAATTTTTTTTTTTTTAGTTTCGTGTTGCCAAACGGGATTCTTGGATTCTTTGCTCCAAGAATATCTAAAACAGACTAATTTATCAAACATGATTCTTGGATTCTGGGCTACAAAGAAATAAGATTTTGGGAGCTCAGAATCAGTTTTTCTGTTTCTGGGATTCTAGCTCCAAAAATCCCAGAATCAGAATCCTATCCAAACAGGGCCTATAATCTAGCGATGTGCACTTGGATCTTGCAGATAGTGGAATGACAGATGTGATGAGAAGACACAGGTAAATTGCCGAACCTCTGTAAATCTCTATTTCGCTTTCTCTATATTTGCCTTGTCTTTTGGTTTGCATCGTCATTTCTCTGATCCTATTCACAAGCCATCGTGTAGTGAATTGCTTTTGCGATTGTTGATAATCGTTTGTTGATTCATGCTTTTTCCTGCTTTGAACGGCTTGTTATCCCCGTCTTGGAAGAGAGGGTTCAGGCCGAATTTTCAACATGTTTATCTTCCTTTTGCCAATTCCAAGAATCATTTTCATTAAATATCATATCTCGGCTTAGAAATAAACATTTTAAAGTTGGATCATATTTGGCCTCAAATTTTTCTTCCCTGAAATTTACCCACGTATATCGGCATGTACAATAATACCTACCTTGCCAAAATCAACAAACTTACTACTTATCTTCTTTCTTCTTTTTTTTTTGTTATTCATCATTAAGAGGAGATCACAACAAGATCCTCAAAGGAGCGACATGCCGGTTCAGACAAAGGAGACCGCCGCCCTGCGGGAACAACACCACCACACAGGTGAGAGAAGTGCCACTACTTGCACACCCACCAAACCCTAAATAGGGGAATCACATAACCGCCACCGTCAGCGGAGACGGGCCTCACTCACCGGCGAGATACACGCCCAAACCCCAGACCAAAGTGGGAAAAGGGAAACAAGAAATCCGCAACAAAAAAAAACAACTCAAAAATGGCGATGTAATGCCTGCTCCAACCACTGAGCTAACTTGAAGGAGTCATAGACGTTTCCTCTGCATTGCCGTCGAACCGCCGCCTCCACCGTCAGGAACTGCCACCGACCAATGGGGGTGTACTGGAAACCCACCGGTGGAGAACCTCACGTTGGGGCCAGATCCAACCTCCCAAACTGCACCTGGTAGACGATCCAACCCCGACGACACGCGGATGTCGTCAATCAAGTTGAGGGAGCTAGACTCTGACTCGCCGAGATCAAAACGCCGGCGAAAACTCGAGAGGCGTCCCTATATACAGACGAGTGGATCGGGGCCCTATCCCACCCCGGGAACCAAACTAAGCCCAGGCCTGACCTCTCCAGAACCGGCTGCGGCGGCGTCGTCCGAGGAGGCCTGGAGAAACATGCACAGAAAACCCTAACCCTAGGGTCTTACAAGTGAAAGTCTCTGGCACTTTGAGCAGTTGATAGACAGTATCTTCTTCTACTTCATGAAACAGTTATGGTTTAGTTTGGAGAACTCTTCAACCGTTCATGTTGTTTGAATTTGAACTAAGATAAATCAAACCGCCCGATATGATATGTTTATCCAAATTTAAACATTTGAATTTGGATTGTTATCCAAATCTAAACTAACTGATCTTTTTGATCCGATCAGTTCCGAAAGTCTACAAATATAGGCCATCGTTAGAAAAAAAAACACATAACCAGAGAGAAGAAAGAGTCCACTGTCGGAGCGAATTCCGTCGATTGTTGCCGTCGCAGACATTCCCCACCTTCCATCTCTATCGAATACAGGTTTCTCACCATGCAATGCATTACGTGATTCTATGAATGTGTCACACTGTCAGTTTTGGCATCCCCATTAAGCCAATTTCTACCAGCAAATCCAGAGCAGTGTCGAAGATTTGTTTTTCGGATAAAAGACACGAAGAGAAGGTGAGGGGAGTGAGATGAGGATAGGAGTAGAGATGATCATGGGCCGGTTTTTCTACGTAGAGATCGGAGAAGAAGCAAAGGCTGGGGGCCTCAAAAGTGCGATTGCGGATAAGGAAGCCCTTCAAGAACAAAGGCTCATCCTCATGCACAGCAACGGCCGTTTGCTGACCAACAATGCCTGTGCCCTCTCGGACTATGAAGTTCATGATGGTTCTATCATCTATGTATTTATCGCCACCATCGGTTCCCCCCCCTGGACCGACCCTTTTGAAGATTACGTGACCCCGGTCATCAGAGAAGGATGAAGCCCTTTACTTCTTTTTTTTTTGGTACATAGTGGCCGGGGGGAGTGCCCCAAAGCTGGGAGCGGGTTTCATACCCCAAGTTAGTGCCCATGAGGAGCGGTACCACTACCAACTGTCCAAAGCATCGGTGGACGAAGGCCTTTACATCATGATTCTTTCGACCGATCGTCATGATGGTTCATTCCCATTTGAATTCAAATGTCTGTTCAATTTTTCAAATTGTTTCTTGATATGGTGGTTGCTTTTTTTGTTGGAATTCTTTAGGCTTGATAAGGCATTCCGTTTTACAGAAACTAAAATAAAAACTAAGAAGCAGTTTTCATAGGAACATCAAATATAAATACCAAAATTTTATTCTTTCGAGAAGATTCCACCAAATTTTTTATTATTTTTTTTATTTTGATAGACCGATCAGGCGACATGGCACTAGAGTAAGGGCTAAAAGAGATCCGGAGATCGAAAAGGGAAAGACCTGTTTTTATTAAATTTCATAATCCAGTGGACATGACATCAACGGCCAGGATTCGCACGTGCAAACAAGACGGAACATCTAGCTCCAACTTGCGAGAGACTGGCCAAGATTATTGAAGGAAAATAGTGCATATATATGGCAAGCGTCGCTGGTTTTGTGGGCAAATGAAGCAGGAAAGGTGCAAATCAAAATTATACCAACTCAATTAATGACACTTTAAATTTTCAAACTCTTCACATTTTAATTTCCTTGATCATACCCTTTTGCGGAACCAACCGATCGTTGATATTGATTCGCGTGTAAGAACAACCAAAGCTAGAATCACATAAACAAAAGAAAAACAATCATATAGATGGCGTCACACAAGATTTAAGATGGTTAACGCCCAACTGGGCTATGTCCACCGTCGTCAGACTGCTCACCAGACATCTTTCTCCAAAAAAAAGCACTAACCATTGCTTCAAAGCCCCCTTTGACTCCGATCTCCACTCCGTGGAAGATCACCGGCAAGATTCCTCACTCTGTGGAAGAACCATAGCTATTAAGAACTATCTACAATGACTTCTTTTTGCGTCATAGTCCAAACGATGGCTCAACTAGGTTTTAATACCAAAATCCCTAATAATACTTGTCTAGAAAACCTAGCCCAGCTCCGAGTCACCCGAGTGACTGTAGAGTTTGCTCGAGCTAGCAGTTCATGCGTCCTGGGAGTAGAACCTGCACAGAACTCGCCTGAGCGAGTATACAACTCGCTTGAGCCACTCGTCATGATGCCCGACTCCCAAAACCCTTGCAAAACTCAACAAGCGAAATAGACTAGTTTTCCATGCGACCTGCACCAGTGGGTCTGTCTCTGATCATAGGAATAGACCCCAACAATCTCTTCCTCTAGACCCGATGAAGAGGAGGCTCCAAAATCCTAATCAAGCCATTCCAATATATAAGCCCTCGACAGATCTCAAACTTCTATCGGATGATTATTTTGGTCATCATATCCTATGGATTCCTATCCATGTGCATCTTCAAAAGTTGTCATGTCTTCTTCAATTCATCATTGATCCAGTAGTAGTGCACGTCCATGTGTTTTGTGCACCAATGATTAGTTGGATTATTGCTCAGCTTGATCGCATTCTGATTACCACAATATAATAAAAATTGTTCCTATTGCATGCCAATTGCGAAGTCTCGAAGAAATTGTTTCATCCAATGAATTTGATGAAAATTGGTGAGGATGATCATCTTATCCTAGACAACACCCTCACCAAATTTTATCAAATTCTAAACTTTTTAGGAGGGTTAAAGTAAGCGCAGCTCACTTTCTAAACCAGCAGCTCAATGCTCAACCTATATATATATATATATATATATATATATATATATATATATATATATATTGTTGGAAGTTAATCCGGGTCAGAGGCTCGCAGCGGAAACGATTTGGCGGTCGAAAGACCGTTCATGGTGCACGTTACACTATTTGATTTTTATAGAAACTAATCTACATATGTGTGCATGTGTATGCACGAGAATCGAAAACCCCTAACGGCAATCTAGCGTAATGATTAACTAGCATGGATGCAAATCATAATGCTCGCTAGATCTACATGTTAGATTACACATACCTTTCGTACAGATCTTTTAACCGCGGAGAATTGTCTTCTTTGTCGATGGAGACGGAAGATCGTTCGCGAAGATACCGATGGTACGAATGGAGATGTTGCCTTTCTTGTTCACCCGATCTCACACGATGTACGGAACATCGCTCTCGGATATCTGAGTGCCTCCGAAGAACGACCCTTCTCCTTCTTCAGAACTCCACGCGAGGAAGACGAAGTAGCAAGCGGAAAACGGAGAGAGATTAGGGAGAGAACTAGAGATATGAGAGAGGAGGGGGTTCGGTTTTTCTGGCACATGGGGTCGGCGCCCATAGGTCCTTTTATAGGGCCGGCCAACCCCCTTGGATAAGGATCCAAGGGGATAATGACCCCCCCTCATTATCTCTCCATTATCTCCTTTTTATCTCTCGTTGTATTTATCCGTTTTCCCACTTTTTAGGGCTCGATCTTAACCGTTTTATCGCCCTATCCCTATCCATATGGCCGGCCCTATAGATGAGGGATTCTTATCCCTACATCATAGGGCCGGCCCTAGCAAGGTGTCCCATCACTAGGGTCGGCCAACAGTGAGGTCCGGCAGAGTGAGGTTTTTACCAAAACGCCTCGACGCCTCATTTTGACCATTTCTAGCGTACGATACCTAGCGGCCACTTCTTAAATGATCTTTACTAGTTACCTACTATTAACTGAGGCCACCAGAGGGTGCCTCTAGCAAAGTCAACTAGTCAACTCGCAACATATCCCGGTGCATCGCACCTATGCAGCGAAGTTCACTTATGGCTAGGGATTACTACATGCGACTCTGCACTAGTCTCGGGCTCAACCCTTAGTACTCGTATGTAGTTACACATCTACCGTGCTCTAGTGCCAAGCACACATGGAGCGTATACTTCTTTCTTCCTCATGCTTATGGTGTTCCGAGGAGATGGTTCAAGAACCGTACATAATGTTGATAAGGTGGAACCATCAGGGACCGGGGTTCATGGCTTTCAACTCAAACTCGATCGACACACTACCCGAGTGTACCATCGATCCTCTGAGCTCGAGTTAACCTGCGTAGCCACCCAGAGTGCGACGCAGGCTGCACTCCAATTCACCCAGACTTACTATGTTCTCCATCATACCCCTGCTCTCCGCTTAGTTGTAGTAAACCCGCTGTCCCTCCACTTGATGCCATGATTCACTTCGAGCGGTGAAGACTACCGTCAGACTCGAATGATCATATGACATGGTTCCTTCCAGGTTGACCTATACATCGTACCTCTGATTACCCCGTCGAGTAATCGAACCCGGTCAACAGTCAAACTGATGACCACCAGGCCTGGGTTTGGTACAGTGTAAGTCACACCAAGGAACGCACCTCCCATCAGGGGTGTGGATGGCCTGCAGGAGTGACACGCTAATGCAACGCCAGCCGGGTAACCCAGTACACCGTGGTTTTGTATCACTGCATATGGATCCTCACACATTGGTGCGCCAAAGCACCACGCAACTGGTTAGTCCATCAGACGTGGTTCCTTAGGGTTTAGGACCGTTTTACCCTAAGCAGAAACACGGCTTAGTGTACCAGTGTCTGCTCACTGATCTGTACACCGTGTTAGTTCCGTTCAGCCACAGACACTGTGCCTGGTGATGACCATGGTGAAGACATCCCATGAACTGTCATCGCCAACAACTTATCATGATGAGGCGACCAACCTAATCATAGCTGCGAACTTATTTAGATTATATGGGACCAATCCACTCAGTCTTCAACTCAGTGGACTACCATATAACCATGGCTCTCTGTTCTTAAAAGAACATGTAACTATGTTACGCACCTATATGCATCTCATATATTAATAACTATCAATCTTTATTAGACCAAAACATAAAGTTTTACAAGCTTAGAACACATCAATCCTAACAATCTCCTACTTGGTCTAGCGAAGCAAAACGATTTTGACTCCCATCGCGTCCACATGTCGCTCGAATGCCTTGGTAGGTATTGCCTTTGTGAAAGGATCAGCAACATTATCTGTAGATGCAATCTGTGTCACCGCTACTCGCCCTTGCTTTTGAAACTGCCGAATCAAGTGGAACTTGCGCTCGATGTGCTTCCCCTTTTGGTGATGTCTTGGCTCCTTTGCTTGTGCTACCGCCCCACTATTGTCGTAGTAAAGTACAATAGGTAATTAGGCCTCTGGTACGCACCCCAAATCCGTAAGGAATTTCTTGAGCCATACCGCCTCTTTGGCTGCCTCGCACGCTGCAACGTACTCAGCCTCTGTGGTAGAGTCTGCGATGCATTTCTGCTTCACACTCTGCCAACTAACTGCTGCTCCTCCTAGCATAAACACAAAACCTGATGTCGACTTCCTGGATTCCAAATCTGATATAAAGTCAGAATCTGTATATCCAATCGGCGTCAGTTCTTGTCCAGTGTAAACCAACTCATAGTCCCTTGTTCTACGGAGGTACTTGAGTATACACTTCACAGCTGTCCAGTGATCTGGACCCGGATTCGACTGAAACCGACCCATCATTCCTACTGCGAAACAGATATCAGGCCTTGTACAATGCATAGCATACATTAGACTACCTAATGCCGAAGCATAAGGTATCTTCTGCATTTCTGCTCTCTCCTCAGGTGTCTTAGGACATTGATCCTTAGACAGTTTTACGCCATGTCTAAATGGCACAAAACCCTTCTTGAAGTTTTGCATGTCAAATCTAGCCATAACCTTATCTATATACGCAGCCTGTGATAGCGAGAGAATCCTGTTCTGACGATCACGTGTTACCTTGATCCCCAAAACATAACTCGCTTCACCTAGGTCTTTCATATCGAACTGTGTTGACAACCAGACCTTTACCGTTGACAATGTTCCTACATCATTCCCAATGAGTAGAATATCGTCTACGTAAAGTATCAAATATATCACTGTAGTTTTATCACTCCTCTTGTATACACATGGTTCATCCTCGTTTTGAGTAAATCCATATGACTGGATTGCCTGATCAAAACAGATGTTCCAACTTCTAGATGCTTGCTTTAGTCCATAAATGGACTTCGGCAACTTGCAAACTAGATGTTCCTGACCCTCTGACTCAAAACCTGGTGGCTGCATCATATAAATGTCTTCTTCTAAATTCCCGTTAAGGAATGCTGTCTTGACATCCATTTGCCAGATCTCCCAGTCATAATGGGCTGCAATGGATAGGAGGATCCGAATAGACTTTATCATAGCTACCGGCGAGAAGGTTTCGTCAAAGTCGATTCCTTCTCTCTGGGTATAACCCTTGGCAACTAATCTAGCTTTATAAGTCTCTATTGTTCCATCAGATCCTCTCTTCCTTTTATACACCCACTTACACCCAATAGGTTTAATATTGGATGATGGTGTAACAAGAGTCCAGACAGCGTTATGGGACATTGATGCAATTTCTGCCTCCATAGCCTTTTGCCAGTCAGAGCTGTCAGAAGCTCCCACTGCCTCATCGTAGCTCAGTGGGTCATCCTCCTGACCCTCTGGATCAACCAATAAGGTTTCTCCATAGTATCTGTCAGGAGCTCTGATGTTTCTCCCACTGCGACGAGGTGGTGGTGGTGTTACAGGATTAATAGGTTCTACAGTATCTGGTATATTATTATCTGTCATGTCAGCTCCCACTATGCTTTCGGATGCGCTATCTGTACTAGTACCCAGCAGTTCATCCAGAACTACTTTACTAGTAGGCTTGTGGTCCACAATATAATCCTGTTCTAGGAAATAGGCGTTCGTAGAAACGATCACCTTCTTTTCCTCAGGATCATAAAATAGACCACCTTTGGTCTCCTTAGAATACCCTACAAATAAGCATACTCTGGTTTTAGATTCCATCTTTTCCCTCTTATCCCTTCGCACATGTGCAGGGCATCCCCATATTCTGAAATGCTGTAGCAATGGCTTTCGCTTTGACCACAGTTCTCTAGGGGTCTGAGGCACTGACTTAGACGGAACGTGATTCAGAATATAAACTGCTGTTTGTAGGGTATATCCCCAAAAGGTCATTGGTAAACTGGCGTAACTCATCATGCTACAAACCATGTCCAACAAGGTTCGATTCTTTCTCTCGGAAACTCCATTCTGTTGTGGGATACCTGGAGCAGTTAACTGGGATTTTATCCCATGCTCCACCAAATACCCTAGGAACTCGTCAGATAGGTATTCACCTCCTCGATCAGATCGAAGGGTTTTTATACATTTACTTGTATGCTTTTCTACTTCAGCCCTGAACTCTTTGAACATATCAAAGGATTCCGACTTCCAATGCATCAGGTAAATATAACCATATCTTGAGTAATCATCAGTGAAAGTGATGAAGTACTCATGGCCTCCTATCGCCTTGACGTTCATGGGTCCACACACATCTGAATGGATTAACTCTAATACCTCAGTAGCTCTTACTCCTTTACCTTTAAAGGACCTCTTGGTCATCTTGCCTTCCAGGCAGGATTCACAGGTGGGAAGGATCTCCGTAGGATCTGTTTCCAGAAGCCCGGCCTTCACCATTCTATGGATCCTGTCTAAGGCAATATGTCCAAGTCGTAAGTGCCATAGGTGGGTTAAATTTTCCGAAGGACTCTTACGCTTAGATGAATTAACATTAAATGCTGAAGTTACTATGTTATCTTTTTCAAATTTAGGACTTACAACATAGAGATGATTCTGAACCATTCCTCTTATTATAAAAGTTCCATTCAGTTTAAACGACACACCAGAAGCATCAAAATAAACTGAATAACCTTCATTAACTAAAGAAGAAATAGAAATTAAGTTACGTCGAAAGGACGGTACATAAAAGACATCTCTAAGAGTCAAAGTCTTATTATTCGAAAAACTAAGATTAACGTCTCCAATAGCTTCAGCAGCAGCCACGGCCTCAGTTCCCATGCTCAAGGTCACCTCTCCATCAAGCAATCTTCTGCTTTCCCGAAACCCCTGAAGAGAGTTACAGGCATGGTTAGTGGATCCAGAATCCACAATCCAACTAGCAAAAGAACTATTACTTGAAAGAAATGATTCAACAACTAAGAGTTGTAGATTACCTTCGCCAGCATACTGAGATTTCTTGCAGTCCTTCTTCCAATGACCCTTCTGGCCACACCGGAAGCACTTCGTGCCCGGTTTCTTTGATTCTCCAGACCCAGAGGCCCCAGCAGAGTCCTGCACAGGCAGTGACTTAGGTTTCTTTTTATGTTTCTTGCCTTGAGGTTTACCAGACTTCTTGAAGGATCTGCGTTGCACGTGAAGTGCTTCGCCCTTCTGCTTGAAGCCATCCTCAGCTGCCTGGAGAGCTCCCAGAAGCTCTGCATTTGTCATAGCCAACTTGTTCAAATTAAAGTTGGTGACAAAGCCTTCAAAGGCTCCAGACAGTGACGAGAGGAAGATGTCTGTCATCACCTCGCCTTCTAGCACAATGTCTATGGTAGCTAGTTCGTTCTGGAACCCAAACATTTTCATCATGTGCTCCCGAACCAGCGTCCCATTGGACATCTTAGTGCCGACGAGTTTCTTGATGATAAGGTATCGCGTAACGCGATTGTGACCTTCAAACATCTCCTTCAGATACAATATCATATCAGAAGCGTCGGGCATCTCCTCGACTTGCTTCTGCAGAGTTGTTTGCAAGGATGCTATAATGTAGCATTTACATATTTCATTAGATTCCTTCCAGTCAGTGAATGCCTTTAACTGTGCCTCTGTGGCATTGGGTCCTGGCAAATCTGGCTCAGGGTCATTAAGGGCTGTCATATGTTTACCAATCCTTAGGACCAGGTATAGGTTGCGCTTCCAGTCCTCATAGTTGGGACCGGTAAGTTTGTGGTCATTAAGGATAGCGGACAGGGGGTCTAACTTAGTCATCTGAAAATAAAGATTGAATAATGAGTATGCATGGAAAAACTTATTTTATGGATTTTTAAAACAAGCTAATTATATCCATATGTCAACGCTACCCTCAAGCGAAGTCATTACCATGGATTAATTAACCATGTATGTAAGATCTCGGAATCGACTGTACCTGCCCTAGGGGGCATCATACAACGTCAATCCGCTTACACGGGCCTTTTCCTTGACCCTATCCAAATCTACCAACTAAAGGCTGTGATGGACCATGGTTATCTTTCGGCCAGTACCACGTGATCACCGTTGTCTTCGCAACGAATACCTCACGTGTACTTAGGATGCTTACCCACGAGCCTAAGCAATTACGACACGGGAGTTCATGCGGCCCCCACTAGGGTGGGATGAAAAGCCCTTCTCTCCTGGCCTCGTAATCGCCATATCCTCAGGGAGGTCATTAAGTAATTTGGCATGGAAACACACAGCTCCCACCCTAGGGGGTGTGAAGTTATGCATCCCCACCCAAACACAAAACGACTGGCCGTGGAGGCCAAAGGATCTTATAAAAGTCCTCTCTTGCATCCCTTATTATATATGAGGGTTATTTTGCGAGTATGAATTTATACAAATGCAAAGGTAGCGACCTCCTAAATACTAGACCCTGGTCACACTATGCTCCCACTAGCGTTCAAGCCCTTCGCCTAGCATTAATCATTCTCAGAATATCATAGTCCCTGCCTCAAGTGGATTTCTCCATTCAAGGGTCACATTACATATTCCGAGAATATCGATGTTTTGCAAAATTGGTTATCACACTAATGCTCTGGAGCTAATCCTAGAGTCAGACTCACTGGAAAGGACTCCCACTAGTCATGGCGCCTCGCTTATAGATTTGACAATTGATGTTCAATGGATCTCCATCTCATCTTTGATTTCGATGCTGGCCAAATAGGC
This sequence comes from Chamaelirium japonicum, assembly GCA_947650365.1. NCBI lineage: Eukaryota > Viridiplantae > Streptophyta > Magnoliopsida > Liliales > Melanthiaceae > Chamaelirium > Chamaelirium japonicum. The sequence goes on from OX393552.1 coordinate 8,772,511, forward strand.
ACACCCGACTAATCGGGTGCTAACCTAATGGTGGCATAACCATATGTGATGGGATCCCACTAACATCAAAAGTCAACTAAATAATAGGCGTCATCTAGCGGGATCCTAACCTCAAATAGTCGCTTGGACCGGAGGGGAAAGGCATCCCTCTGAAAACTGATAATCATATTATCTCATCGGGGTTCGATATGAAGCATAAAGAACTAATTAAAGAAAGCAACCATTAAAACTGAATTAAGTTCAGGGTCCGACCCCTGAACCTAATTAGCACAGCGCAGGCCTCTAGCTTTCTTCGCAAGGTTCCTCGGTCCGGCTCCTTCGTCGCGCTCGCGAACACTTTGCCGGATCGTCTTCATCCTCCAGGGTTCCGCTTCCGCTCCCGATGGTGGATTTCTTTGGCACAATTTTCTTCTCGATCTTTAACCGAAAAAGTCTAGTATGCTTCGAGCAAGTGCTCGCTCGTACACAATTTCCTAGAAAGAAAAGAAAACACACCTAGGAAAAGGCCATGGGAAACCGAGGATGGTCAACCCCCATCACTCGCCCAATCTACGGCTCAATTATATATCCACACACAGAAAGCAAATCCATACAATTGCTAACTCGGGGTCCGACCCCCGATAGCAAGCACAAAGCATAGATCTAGTTTTTTTTTATAGCGGCGCCCTGCAAGAATGATTAATAGAACAAGCACAATCTATACATATGCATGATCTAAGCGTATGAACCCCGATGATCTCACGCATTCATCATGCGCACACATGTTGGTTTTATGAAAAAACGTGAAACGCACACCACTAATGCGGCTCTGATACCAATTGTTGGAAGTTAATCCGGGTCAGAGGCTCGCAGCGGAAGCGATTTGGCGGTCAAAAGACCGTTCATGGTGCACGTTACACTATTTGATTTTCATAGAAACTAATCTACATATGTGTGCATGTGTATGCACGAGAATCGAAAACCCCTAACGACAATCTAGCGTAATGATTAACTAGCATGGATGCAAATCATAATGCTCGCTAGATCTACATGTTAGATTACACATACCTTTCGTACGGATCTTTTAACCGCGGAGAATTGTCTTCTTTGTCGATGGAGACAGAAGATCGTTCGCGAAGATGCCGATGGTACGAATGGAGATGTTGCCTTTCTTATTCATCCGATCTCACACGATGTACGGAACGTCGCTCTCGGATCTCTGAGTGCCTCCGAAGAACAACCCTTCTCCTTCTTCAGAACTCCACGCGAGGAAGACGAAGTAGCAAGCGGAAAACGGAGAGAGATTAGGGAGAGAACTAGAGAGATGAGAGAGGAGGGGGTTCGGTTTTTCTGGCACATGGGGCCGGCGCCCATAGGTCCTTTTATAGGGCCGGCCAACCCCCTTGGATAAGGATCCAAGGGGATAATGACCCCCCCTCATTATCTCTCCATTATCTCCTTTTTATCTCTCGTTGTATTTATCCGTTTTCCCACTTTTTAGGGCTCGATCTTAACCGTTTTATCGCCCTATCCCTATCCATATGGCCGGCCCTATAGATGAGGGATTCTTATCCCTACATCATAGGGCCGGCCCTAGCAAAGTGTCCCATCACTAGGGTCGGCCAACAGTGAGGTCCGGCAGAGTGAGGTTTTTACCAAAACGCCCCGACGCCTCATTTTGACCATTTCTAGCGTGCGATACCTAGCGGCCACTTCTTAAATGATCTTTACTAGTTACCTACTATTAACTGAGGCCACCGGAGGGTGCCTCTAGCAAAGTCAACTAGTCAACTCACAACATACCCCGGTGCATCGCACCTATGCAGCGAAGTTCACTTATGGCTAGGGATTACTACATGCGACTCTGCACTAGTCTCGGGCTCAACCCTTAGTACTCGTATGTAGTTACGCATCTACCGTGCTCTAGTGCCAAGCACACACGGAGCGTATACTTCTTTCTTCCTCATGCTTATGGTGTTCCGAGGAGATGGTTCAAGAACCGTACATAATGTTAATAAGGTGGAACCATCAGGGACCGGGGTTCATGGCTTCCAACTCAAGCTCGATCGACACACTACCCGAGTGTACCATCGATCCTCTGAGCTTGAGTTAACCTGCGTAGCCACCCAGAGTGCGACACAGGCTGCACTCCAATTCACCCAGACTTACTATGTTCTCCATCATACCCCTGCTCTCCGCTTAGTTGTAGTAAACCCGCTGTCCCTCCACTTGATGCCATGATTCACTTCGAGCGATGAAGACTACCGTCAGACTCGAATGATCATATGACATGGTTCCTTCCAGGTTGACCTATACATCGTACCTCTGATTACCCCGTCGAGTAATCGAACCCGGTCAACAGTCAAACTGATGACCACCAGGCCTGGGTTTGGTACAGTGTAAGTCACACCAAGGAACACACCTCCCATCAAGGGTGTGGATGGCCTGCAGGAGTGACACGCTAATGCAACGCCAGCCGGGTAACCCAGTACACCGTGGTTTTGTATCACTGCATATGGATCCTCACACATTGGTGCGCCAAAGCACCATGCAACTGGTTAGTCCATCAGACGTGGTTCCTTAGGGTTTAGGACCGTTTTACCCTAAGCAGAAACACGGCTTAGTGTACCAGTGTCTGCTCACTGATCTGTACACCGTGTTAGTTCCGTTCAGCCACAGACACTGTGCCTGGTGATGACCATGGTGAAGACATCCCATGAACTGTCATCGCCAACAGCTTTTCATGATGAGGCGACCAACCTGATCATAGCTGCGAACTTATTTAGATTATATGGGACCAATCCACTCAGTCTTCAACTCAGTGGACTACCATATAACCATGGCTCTCTGTTCTTAAAAGAACACATAACTATATTACGCACCTATATGCATCTCATATATTAATAACTATCAATCTTTATTAGACCAAAACATAAAGTTTTACAAGCTTAGAACACATCAATCCTAACATATATATATATATATATATATATATATATATATATATATATATATATATATATATATATATATATATATATATATATATATATATATAAAGAGAGAGAGAGAGAGAGAGAGAAATCATAAAATGCGGCGTGCGGTGTCGCAATGCAGCCGTCTGATGCACCGCTGCGTGCATAGCACGCACCGCAGCGATGCATCAGACGGCTGCGGTGCGATATCACACGCACCGTACGGCGAAGCCTAACACGCCTATATATATATACATATATAAATATAAATATAAATATATATATATATATATATATATATATATATATATATATATATATATATATATATATATATATATATATATATATATATATATATATATATATATATATATATATATATATATATATATATATATATATATATATATAATAGAGAGAGAGAGAAATGCTATAATGCGGCATGCGGTAAGTGCGGCACCGCACGGTAGCTGTCTGATGCACCGCTGCTTGCATCGCATGCACGCAGTGCGTGCATCAGACGATTGTTGTGCGATGCCGCACGTACCGCATGCCGCATTATATATATATATATATATATATATATATATATATATATATATATATATATATAGATATGGGGAGGGATACTCTTACTCATGGCCTCTTACTCATATAGCTACCTATGATCTGGTCCGTCCATTAGATCCCGACGTATGGTTCGGATTAGATGGGGAGTTAAAATAATGATATCTGCATTAAATGCGGGCTTTGAATATAGACTTTTAATACGGGCATTTAATGCGGACACCATTGCTTTAACTCCTCATCTAATCCGAACCGTACATCGGGATCTAATGGACGGCCCGGATCATAGGTAACTATATGAGTAAGAGGCCATGAGTAAGAGTATCCCTCCCCATATATATATATATATATATATATATATATATATATATATATATATATATATATATATATATATATATATATATATATATATATATATATATATATATAATACGGGGTATGAGCTGATAGCCTATTTGCTCATTTGAGCTGTCACCGGCAGCCGTCCGATTCCAACGATCCAACTGTCCATTAAAAAAAAAAATTCACAGCTGTGTTAACAACTGTGTTACAGCTGTGACCCAGCCCCTTTCCCCCTCTCACTCAACCCAGCCCGACCTCTCCCCCTCAAGCAGCACCCCCGACTCGCTCCGGCCACTCCGTCGCCCTCCCGGCAGCCTCCTGACCCCCTCCGACAGCCCCTCGACCGCCTCCGACAACCCCGTCCCCCTCGGACAACCCCCCGACCGCCTCCGGCAACCCCGTCCCGCTCCGGCGACCCCGTCCCCCTCCGATAGCCTCCCTCCGAAGTCACTAAGGGACGGCAGCCTTGCCTCCGACGCCGGCAGCCCACTCCGCCGGATCTGCGAATCGCACTGGCCCCGCCTCCGGTGGTGAGTCGCACGAGGGTCTGCCGGTGCTGCGATCGGCGCCGGTCGGGCATCGAACAAGATAGAGAAGGGGCTGCGATTCACTTGTTGGCCTGATGTAGGGGAAAAGGATCGGCGCCGGAGAGGATGACTGTGATTCATCATCATGACTTGGGGCTGCCGGAAAGGGCGAGTGTGATTCACTGTGCGGGTGGCTTGACGGAGGGGAAAAGAGACCGGGACCGGAGGGGGTGAGGGTGGGTCGGGGTCGTTGCACCTCAGAGAGATTAAGAGAGAGAGAGAGAGAGAGAGAGAGAGAGAGAGAGAGTTGCACCTCAGAGAGTTTAAGAGAGAGCTGCACTTCAGAGGGTGGGTCAGGATTGATTTTAGGATTTCTTTATTTGGGTCCAATTGTAATCACTTGTAGTTGGGATCTAGCTGTAAAAGACATTAGATTTGATCATCATGAAACATCAAAGGTCTTAAAATGGCCACGTGGGCTGGCAGCCCAAAGGGAAATTTGCTGCCAGCCCACCTCTTGTTTTCTCTCTCTCTCTCTCTCTCTTTATATATATATATATATATATATATATATATATATATATATATATATATATATATATATATATATATATATATATATGGGGAGGGATACTCTTACTCATGGCCTCTTACTCATATAGTTACCTATGATCCGGGCCGTCCATTAGATCCCGACGTACGGTTCGGATTAGATGGGGAGTTAAAGCAATAGTGTCCGCATTAAATGCCCGTATTAAAAAGCCCCCATTTAATGCGGACATCATTGCTTTAACTCCCCATCTAATCTGAACCATACGTCGGGATCTAATGGATGACTCGGATCAAAGGTAACTATATGAGTAAGAGGCCATGAGTAAGAGTATATCTCCCCATATATAATATAGTTATCTTTGATCCGGGTCGTCCATTAGATCCCGACGTACGGTTCAGATTAGATGAAGAGTTAAAGCAATGGTGTCCGCATTAAATACGGACTTTTAATATGGGTTTTCAATATGGACATTTAATGCGGACACCATTGCTTTAACTACCCATCTAATCCGAACCGTTCGTCGGGATCTAATGGACGGCCCGGATCATAGGTAACTATATGAGTAAGAGGCCATGAGTAAGAGTATCCCTCCCCCATATATATATATATATATATATATATATATATATATATATATATATATATATATATATATATATATATATATATATATATATATATATATATATATATATATATATATATATATATATATATATATATATATATATATATTATATATATATAGGCCAGGGCGGACCTACATTGGGCCTAGGGGGGCTCAAGCCCCCCCCTCACTTTGGAAAAAGTAAAGGTAAGTTACTCTTACCCCCTTAAAATTTAGCTTCAAAATATTTAACCCCTATAGTTAATTTTGTTCCAAATCACTCCCTAAAGCCTGAAATGTTAGCACAATACCCCCTTTTGTCAACTCCTTGATTTCCTCACTTGGTAATTTTTATCTGATCGAAACTAAATTGAAGGGGGGGGGGGGGGTTCAAAATGTTATTTTTTAACTATAAGGGGGTTAAAATGTTTTTGAGCTAAACTTCAGCAGGGGAGGGGAGCCAAGTGTAATTTATATAAAAAAAAAAACAATTCTAGCCGGTTTGTCAACATTTGGTTGCCAACTTCACATGGAGGTGGCCCCCACCAGTCGCCACTTGCCCCACCGGCCACCAACCCCCGCCAATCAATGTCCACCACCATACCGCCGACCACCATCCCATCGCCACATGGTCCATCCATTGCCACCGCCCACCACCCGTATGTGCGACCCACGGCCGGCCTCGTCGGCCACCATCCGTTACTGGCCACCAATGCCCACTATTGTCCGGCCGACTTCCACCACCGTTTGCCACTACCTGCACACGTGGCATCCCCGCAAAGTTCATCACATGGCCCTTAGTGAATGAGAATCGAGTGGGAATCGGGACCTATTTACAGGTTTTTGGGGGTACATATGAAATACCCCCTCCACCCGAAAAAAAAAGAAAGAGAGGATCTAGTTAATTATTTTACAACCCGTGCATTCTGATCGAGTCGGTTAGTTACAGCTCCAAATTTTCGAAGGACTCCGGGGATCAAAATTCTCCTCCACTCGAGGTAAAATCCTAATATGTCTTTTGTTACGCGATTGAAGGAATGGTAGGGAAGTTGTCACATTGTTTGCCGAAGCCTTCGACTGTGAGGCAATGATTATAGTTACTTTTTAATAATTATGCCCCCCCTGAGAAAAAATCCTGGGTCCGCCACTGATATAGGCATGCTATAATGCGGCATGCGGTACGTGCGGCATCGCACCGCAACCGTCTGATGCATGCGTTGCGTGTATCGCATGCACGCAACGGTGCATCAGACGGCTGCGCTGCGGTGCCGCACTTACCGCATGCCGCATTATAGCGTTTCTCTCTCTCTCTGTATATATAGAAAGAAATGCTATAATGCGGCATGCGGTAAGTGCGGCATTTCACCGCAGCCGTTTGATGCACCACTGCGTGCATGCGATGCACGCAGCGCGTGCATCAGACGGCTGTGGTGCGGTGCCGCACGTACCGCATGCCGCATTATAGCATGCCCCTATATATATAGAGAGAGAGGGGGGGGGAAATGCTTAGGTGGTCCGTAGCCGTCCTATGCTCCCGTCGCATGTATCGGATGCACTGAGTGATGCATCGGACGGTTACGGATCGTGTACTGAAACCACACCTAAGCATCCTCTCTCTCTCTCTCTATATATATATAGATTGTTGCTATCCAAGCCACATAATTAATGTTTCGGATATATTTTATTTTGGACAAATGGGCCCCACTCCTAAGCAATCATTCCAGCGTCACCATCACTGTATGATGGCTGGCCCCATGGCATTTACTCGGTTATCAAGTTAGATGAGAGGATGGGCTCCATGACCAAGGGTTCTTCGGTGCTTCTCCTTCTGCTCGTCTCCTTCGTCCTCGTTGCTACGGGTGACTCTCTTTATTTTCTCTTCACTCTTTTTGTTGTGATGGGTCTGTACTTAGCTTTCACCTCCTTAAGTGGACTGTGATGTGCATCTAATTGGATGGTTTGGTGGAGCCTCGGAACTAATTGGATTTGATGTGCACAATTACTTTAGGGCTAACTGCTTGCTTCTAAGTTTTGTACAAGGCCTCCTCCCAAAAAATAAAAAAAAGTTTTGTACAAGACGACCGCTGCTTTGGGCAGTTGGTAGTGGTATTGCTTCTCATTGGCACTAACCCAGGTTCGATATATACCCGCTCCCTACTAATTATGGCGCTCTCGTTCGATGGTGTAGCGAATTCCTGTGGGGTAGTGATGGGCCTTTTCCCACTCTGTGTTGTACTCCCACTTATTGATATGGCAACTTCCTATGGGCCAACTAGGCCCTTCCTCTTGGCAAGTTCGATTCCGGTGGCTGTGTGTTGTTCACCCTATGGAGTGACTTATGGGTCTGGTAAGGGCCTCACTATGTACCAGAAAAAAAAAAGTCTCTGTACTAGAACAAACAGTCTGAAATCTTAAATAACACTTATGATTTTTCTAGTTTCCATTAGGCAATGTTCTTTGAAAGCTACATACTCATCATCAGTAGTATTCTCATGGCTTCTCCAAGAGTCCAAATTTTCAAATTTTGTTATTGTCGAAGAATTGCGTGCATTACTTTTGGGCCGTCAACCGAGAAGCTCCATAGTGGAAGATTTGTTTGGTGTGCGATTTGATGGAGCCACCTCCAAACCGAATGGCACAACAGTGGAACTTTAGGACGTGTTTGGCATAAGGATTTGATGTTCCGCTAAAACCATATCCAAAAGAGGGTATTTTTGTTAATTATTATTTTCAATGTAAATTGATGGTTCAACGTTTCGTTAATTTTGCCGAGCTTATTTGATGACCCTTGAAGTTATAGAATTTAATGATTTTTGGTGAGGATGATGACCTTACCTTGGACAACACACCCACCAAAAAACCATCAAATTCTAAAACTTCTAGGGAGGGTAAACAACGGAGAGGTGCAGCAACGTTGCTACACCTCATGTGCAAGCTCCCTGCCCTCATATATATATATATATATATATATATATATATATATATATATATATATATATATATATATATATATATATATATATATATATATATATATATATATATATATATATATATATATATATATATATATATATATATATAGGGTAGCGATCCAGTGAGATAATTTTTATATGAGATACTTGTGAGAAACTTATCTAGAGATCTTAGAATTTGATGAAAATTGATGGGTGTGCTATGTATGACAAATTGATCATCCTCACCAAAATTTATCAAATTTGAAAATTTCTAGGGGCATCAAAAATTTCTAGGGGCATGCTATAATGCGGCATGCGGGAAGTGCGGCACCACATAGTAGCCGTCTGATGCACCGCTGTGTGCATTGCATGTATGCAACACGTGCATCATACGGTTATAGTGCAGTGCCGCACGTACCGCATGCCGCATTATAGCATGCCCATATATATATATATATATATATATATATATATATAATATATATATATATATATATATATATATATATATATATATATATATATATATATATATATATATATATATATATATATATATATATATATATATATATATATATATATATATATATATATATATATATATATATATATATATATAGGGGAGGGATACTCTTACTCATGGCCTATGATCCGGGCCGTCCATTAGATCCTGACGTACGATTCGGATTAGATGGGGAGTTTAAAACAATGGTGTCTGCATTAAATGCCCGTATTAAAAGCCCTTATTAAAAGCCCGCATTTAATACAGATACCATTGTTTTAACTCCCCATCTAATCCGAACTATACACTGGGATCTAATGGACGGCTCGGATCATAGGTAACTATATGAGTAAGAGGCCATGAGTAAGAGTATCCCTCCCCTATATATATATATATATATATATATATATATATATATATATATATATATATATATATATATATATATATATATATATATATATATATGGGTCAGGATCGGATGACCCAGCAAAATTTTGACCCATTAATAACCTAGCACCCTTTGAGGCACCTAGAGGATTTAGAATGGGCTGATTTTTTGTAGACACGTTGTCTATGATATGTTGATCATCCTCACAAAAAATCAGCCCATTCTAAAACCTCTAGGTGTATCAAAGGGTGCTCTTCAAATCAACGGTTTTTTACTGTCAATTTTAACCGTTGATTTGAAGTGCGCCTTTGATGCACCTAGATATTTTAGAATGGGCTGATTTTTTGTGAGGATGATCAACATACCATGGACAACATCCCTACAAAAAATCAGCCCTTTCTATAACCTCTAAGTGCCTCAAAGGGTGCTGGGTTATTAATGGGTCAAATTTTGCTGGGTCATCCGATCCTAACCCTATATATATATATATATATATATATATATATATATATATATATATATATATATATATATATATATATATATATATATATATATATATATGGGGAGGGATACTCTTACTAATGGAATCTTACTAATGAAAGTTAGAAATCGTCTTTTACCAAAACTAGAGGTTTCAAAATTTGATGAAACTTGGTGGGGATGCTCTTTAAGGCAAGTTGATCATCCTCACCAAAAATCATCAAATTCTATAACCTCTAGGGCCATAAAATATGTCATTCAAATTAACGGTTAAAATGAACGGTCGATAAAGCTTCTAACATTTGATGCCCCTAGAGGTTATAGAATTTGATGATTTTTGGCGAGGATGATCAACTTGCCATAGAGAGCATGCCCACCAAGTTTCATCAAATTCTGAAACCTCCCTTCCTATAAAAGGTGATTTGTAACTTTCATTAGTAAGATTCCATTAGTAAGAGTATCCCTGCCCTATATATATATATATATATATATATATATATATATATATATATATATATATATATATATATATATATATATATGAGTGATCTGGTGCGAAACCCGGTTAAGATGCGAAACCCCCTTATTTACGAAACTAAGTCACTGTCGTCCGATCAACCGATCCAATGATCGGTATTCACCCCCCCCCACCAACCGCAGCTGTTACTGTGGCGGGCACTGTAACAGTGATTTCGGAGGGGGTTGAACCCCGGTCGTCCGATCGGTGTCAATCGAACGACCAAAATTCTTTCCGCCCGGTTAAAAGATGTAGCCGTTCGATCATTCTTCGAACGGATGAGGTCCCGTGGGAAACATCGAATAGGACAAAAAGTAATGATAGTAATCATTACTTTTTGTCCTATTCGATTGTTTCGCATAGGATCTCATCCGTTCGATCATTCGATCGAACAACTATAATTTTTTAACCGGGCGGAAAGGATTTGGGCAGTTCGATTCAAGTCGATTGGACGGTCGGGGTTTATCCGGACCACCAAAACCGGGGCGGAAATGATTTGGGTCGTTCAATTCCAAAACCGGGAGCGGAAATGATTTGGGTCGTTCAATTCACGACGATCGGACGGCCGGGGTTCAACCCCCCCCCACTGAAATCGCTGGTATTGTGCCCGCCACAGTAACAAGCTGCGGTCGCTGGGGGGGTGAATACCGATCGTTGGATCGGTTGATCGGGACGGCTGTGGCTTAGTTTCGCAAATAAGGGGGTTTCACATCTTAACCGGGTTTCACAACAGATCACTCCTCTTTCTCTCTCTCTCTCTCTAATATATATATATATATCTATATATATATATATATATATATATATATATATAATATATATATATATATATATATATATATATATATATATATTTAGTATAACGGTCCCAATGAGATAACTCTTTCTATAAGATAACTTTGAGAAACCTATCTAGAGGTTTTTAGAATATGATGAAAATTGGTGAGCATGCTCTCTATGGCAAGTTGATCATCATCACAAAAAATCATCAAATTCTAAAATCTCTAGAGCCATCAAAGATACAATTCAAATGATTGGTTTTAATGGACAGTCGAAATATCTTTTAACATTTGATGCCCTTAGAGGTTTTTAGAATTTGATTGATTTTTTCTGAAGATGATCGACTCTTGTCATAGAGAGCATGCCCACCAATTTTCATCAATTCTAAAATCTCTTGATAGGTTTCCTCAAAGTTATATATATATAATATATATATATATATATATATATATATATATATATATATATATATATAGAGAGAGAGAGGAGAGAGAGAGAGAGAGAGAGAGAGAGAGAGAGGAGAGAGAGAGAGAGAGAGGAAACGGGGAATTGAGCTGCCAGCCTATTTCGAAAAAAATGGGCAGCCACCCATTTGATGCCCTTTAGGAGTCTTAGAATGTCCCTGATGTTTTGTGAGCAATAAGTATCCTTATCTTGGATAGAACACCCCACAAAAAATCGGCACATTCTAAAACTCCTAGAGGCATCAAGTGTTAGAAGTTTTATCGAGCGGTCGTTGTCACCGTTAATCTGAAATATTACATTTGATGCCCTCTAAAAGTTTTTAGAATTTGCTGATTTTTTGTTGGTGTTCTATCTAAGATAAGATGCTTATGCTCACAAAAAATCAGCACATTCTAGGACTCCTAGGGGCATCAAATGGGTTGCTGCCCATTTTCGTCGAAATAGGCCGCCAGCCTATACCCCTGTATCCTCTATATATATATATATATATATATATATATATATATATATATATATATATATATATATATATATATATATATATATATATATACTATATATATATATATATATATATATATATATATATATATATATATATATATATATATATATATATATATATATATAGAGAGAGAGAGAGAGAGAGAGAGAGAGAGAGAGAGAGAGAGGAGAGAGAGAGAGAGTAGTGATACATTGCGGCAGGATTAGCGTGCGACTTAGAGTACAACTTGGCCTTACTGGGGAAGTGGTGGTGGAGGCTGTATAAGAGGTTGGGAGATATTTGGAGGGACCTGGTCACGGGGTGCTATTTCAGGCGATAGCCGATCCTGCAGGCGCGATCCAGGGTCTCAGGATCCGTCTCACCCTTCTGGAGATGGATCACGTGGGTGTCCTCGGTTTACCGATGTGGTAGCAGATGATCGTGCATGGGGAATGGCTCCTCGGTGAGATTCTGGGAAGACATCTGGCGTTGGCGACATCCCCCTGAGAGCGATCTTCTACAACTTTATGCATTGGCCCACTTCGAAGATGTGCTCGGTGAGGTCCCAGGCCTTTACAGTGTAGTTTCTCGAGGGCGGTGTGGGGCCACTTCCTGGGGCACAATTTGCTTGCGAGGGCACCCGACCTCAGCCCATATCTTATGGAGCACTTGGAGGTGACGGGAAGTGAGTGGGATCATCCGGAGGGGTTGGGACACTCTCGCAATCGGAATTTATTGGAAGATTTGGCTAAAGCTCAATCGAAGGATCTTCTAAGCCAAGCACGGCTCAGTAGATTTTGTGATCTCGAACATCAGGTCCTTCGGTCGCCTTTGGGCTTCGAGCTTACAACAGGGGACCTAGGGATTTCCTTTTGGATCTCTGTAACTTGGACGCGAGGTAGTTGTATTAGCATCTTTTTATCAATAAAACTGGTAGGGGGTCTAGGCCGAACCCCCCCCCCCCCTCATTATCTGAGAGGGATTTCTCAAAAAAAAAAAAAAAAGTCAATACACAAAATCCGGAGAAACTTCCTTTAAAGAGGAGCAGATCCCAACTCTAAGACATACAATCTGATGCGATGGGATAAGGTGTACTCACCAAAGTAATATGGGGGTCTAGGTGTGATCGATCTAAGACGCTTTCAATATTTTCTTATTGTGGAAAGTGGTGGTGGAGACTGTAACAAACCGAGCAAGCGGGGTGTAAGCCGATACTAATTGATAAGTACTTCTGGTGTTTCAATCCACTGCACGCTAGATCATGTACGTTCTTTCTGGAGGGTTTCCCCATTCTGGAAAGGTGTGCTAAGAATGGTAGAGGCCTTTAAATGAGCAAGGGTTGTTGGGTCTCTCCATGCTGCAATAGAAGACAAAGGCAATGGAGGATAAAGCTCATTCACCATGCACCTCAGCATACCCAAAGTGTTTGAGATGCGATGCTCATTCACGAACCTTGCCACAAGCCCCCTCTAACTATCCCTCCCTCCGGATCTGATCTAGGGGAGATGTT